>BGPR01003697.1:89420-101171 GCA_013235015.1 Araneus ventricosus
TATTCGCATCAACGAGTTCGGGCGCAATATTCGCATCAACGAGTTCGGGTGCAGCGTGCCTAACCGACACAGGTAAACAATATCGTAATAAGTATTCTTAATACCCATTAATTTTAATTTTAAAATTCTAAAATTATGATCACTGTTCTTCTTGAAAAGACTTGCAAGAAAAAAGTGGTGGTATCGTTGCAAAAAAGTTTCGCTCGTGCGGTTATTTCCGTGCAGTACAGAACGCGTTTTTTGGATTTGCGATTTCAGAGGCATTTCGGATAACCCGGGGATTGGTTAAACTAGGATTTACTGTAAATAACATAAATTTTATTTTATTAACTTTAAGGAGCAAAATTTTGGGAACTTTTCCGTTAGCCGGGCGCAAATGTCGTCAATTGTGAACCAAACGCGAGCCAAGTCGCCATGAACCAAGCCCCAGCCAAGTCGCCAATTGTAATTTTCGGGTTGTAAGAAATTTGGCGGAATTCTACATTATTTGGCGATTTTTCGCTTGCGCCCGGCTAACGGAAAAGTACCGTTAATAATAAACACCTAACTAGCATTAAAAATATATAAAATCAACGCCATTGAGAGATAAATAAATACGAAAGAAACATTACTTTGTAAGTATTGATTTAAATAATCTTTGATATGATATTCTTCAAGCAAGCTATTCCATAGGAAATCTGCAAGAAAGAGAGAAAAATTGGTATAAAAAATATGCGGTAAGAGAAACTGTAGTATATTAAATTGTAAATAAAAATAGCATTAAAAGAGATATTTCAGGTTAATGAAACCATGCTATAATTAAGAGTATGATTGCACTCATAGACTCGGTTTCAATAAATTTTTCTGATTATACCTCTATAAAACGCTTTATCCAAAAACAAAACATTGATTAGTATACAAAAAGTTGTTTAATGATTGTGGTATCCCTGAAGAAAATTTATTTTTGTTTGCCAGGTTCTCGACTGAAAATTTTGGAATCGTATGGCTTTATAATTAGAGTCAGAATAAAACCGCGGTTTTAATTATGTTCTACACATTTCAGGGTTTTTTCATACAATCGTATGTGTTGTAAATGGTATAAAGGCAGCTTCTTTCAAAAGTTGCTAGGAGAGAACACTAGAACTGAAGAATGTGATAGTTTGGGATAAGAAGATTCCCGAAATATTCTATTTTCGGAAAGTGTCAACATTTGAGCTGTTGTATTTGGTTAGAGAAGCAAAAATAAATTTAAAGTCCTTTTAACTCAGTCTTCTACTCTCAAATCGCTTACTTTAGAATTAGTTTCGAATTATGCGCCGTTTTATATATAGTAAAGAAAATAAAAATAAATGGTATTTAATTTTTCTATTCCATTTATTATTTTTGATGGCTTAGAAAGTACTATATATTCCCTCTCAATATTTATTAAAATACCTTTAACCTAAAATGAAAGTTAATTTAAAAAAATTATCTAGCAATTTCTTTGCCTTAAATTTAACCTACTCTATTTTCATACAGGCTGGAATGGAGAAAACTGCAGCGTTCCGTGTGAAAATGGAACTTATGGATTTGGTTGCAAAGAGATCTGTAACTGCGAAAATAACGCTACGTGTGATGCATCTTCAGGGTGTGTTTGCACACCTGGATATCGAGGAATAATGTAATGTCAATCATCTTTAACAAGTGATCACTAGTTGGTATCCTCAGATTTTATTTTGAAAACATATGTTATTATATATGAAAATATCATGTTCTGGACAATTTTAAATTCGTCAGTTTTAACAGTATTGTACGATTCAAAAATTATTTAGTTTTGTCGTAACGTCCACCGTGAATAATAAATTACGCTAAATAGATTATTGGGGTAAACCGAAGTTTTCGTAGATAAGATAATTTTTAAATTTTAATTATCAAACTTGTAATTTTTTTCGGTATGCATTTGTGAGTACGCGAGAAGCAATTATTGCTGCTTTCACGTAGGGTTTCTAATTTCCCGTCTTTTTTCTTTACGGGAATTTCAGGGAAATCCCGGGAACATAACAGTCATTCCCGGAATTCCCGAGAATGCATCAAGATTTCAAAATCATATATAAAAATTATTTTTAAAAAAAATTCATACCAATAATAATTACACAAAATAAAGATAATCGTAAATTCCAAAATTTATATTTCTTTATATATTGAGCTACAAAATACTAATAAAATATATTAATTATTCATTTTTAAAGTATTACAGTGCACTCCCGATTATCCGGGTTAATCACCGGGAGGGATCGCGCGGACAATACAAAAACACAGATAATCCGAAAACTCCTTTTTATTAAAGAAAAAATCAACATCAATACAAAAATATAAAAATTACTTACATTTGCATGCTGTATAACATCAAGCTAGGAATTTTCCTTTTAAAATTCAGTGCTTTAAAAAATCTGTAATGCGTTTTTGTTTCTGCTGTTTGTTCATCTCTTGTCGTATATCGACACATATTTTACGAACCGCAGTAATGTCACCGTAATCAAATCCTCTTTGTCCCATATAATGTAACAAAGTTTCCACAGATTGTAGAGCAGCAGAATGAGAAATTGTATTTCCCTCATTTAGTACATCTTCTGCATCAGTACGAGCCGATTCTCCATTAACAAGTTTTTTAAAGATTTCTAATTTTTGTTTAACATTTAAAATGTTTCGTTCTCGTTACACATCACTCATTTTTACCAGTAAAAAATTTCACGCTACTAACTGATGATAAACAAGACGCAAAAACTAAAGGAGCACGTGCGAAAGTGAAAGAAGACGAAGAAGTTAAAGAATGACGTGTCGGGCAGAAGCGTGTTCGTACGATAATGAGCTAGCAGGAAGTAGATGATTCATTTCTCGAAAAATTAGGGGTTGAACCGTAAAGATAGCACGTGGAGGAAGAAAAAAATCTATTCTTTAGCCTCCGCCGTCACGGCTCACTAGTTTCACGGAATGAATCTTTCGATCGAACTTCAACATCGATTTTGTATGCATGATAAGCGTGAAAATGTTTCTCTTTAAATTTTTTTTGTGAGTCCGGAATGAGCACGGATAATCCGCCCACGGATAATCGAGAGCATACTGTATTTAAGAAAAGATAAACAATCTATGCTTTTATCACTCAGCCTAGTTCTTAGCTTTGTTATGAAAAACCCGGCACCAGAAAATGCCCTCTCAGTTTCAGCTGATGAATTGTTTTCAAATCCTCACCCTGTTTTATAATATTTTATGATCGATTTTTCTGTTGAGTCAAATAGCTACAATTCTTGCTTCACTATCTTGCTCAAGCTAGAACTCTTGCTAGCTGAACAACGTAGGATCTTTATCTTTGAGTGGATCGTTTTTCCTAATTTTTCGTATAACGTTAAAGATATCTCTTCCAAAGTTCCCGTGCTCTCTTCTTCTGAGTGCGAAGAGTTTGACAGTGATTTGTCTTCCTCTCAAAAAGTCTTGTCACAATTATTTTAGCTTGTTGAATCAAAGAGTTTATATTTGGTAGAAGTGAAAGATCAACAGTAACTGCAGCAGCATCATACTTTCTCGCAAATTTAGATATTACATTATTCCAACTAAATTAACATTGCGTCTCTCACTAATTCTTTGGACCAGAGAACATTTCATATTCTTAGCAAATTCTGAGTTTTGTTGGTTCAACTCTCCAATAATGAAAGTAAATAGTCACTTTCGACTGCATAGTTTTTCTAGGCCAATTTTAACTGGCTTCAAGCCTGTTTCAATTGCAGTAAGAGTTTCAAATTCTCCATTAGCCCTAATCTGTTCGTCTTTAATATCAATTAGTGGAAGGCCTTACACCCTCTTGGGTAGGCTGGGCGGGAGCGGGTTGTAAATAAAATTAATTCTTTGGAAATTGCTGAAGTTTTCTCTAAAAATCTTTCAAGTATTGCCGACAACCTACTCCAGTGAGTGTTGGTGTCTAAATAAACCATCCTTTCGCAGCCAGATTCTGCTTTAACATAATTTTGAAAAATATTATTCTTGAGAGGTGATTTTCTGAATAATTTTACAATTTTTGTTCCCGGTAATTCCCGGGAATGCAAAAGTATGAAAATCTTACGATTTCCTGGGAACCTCGGAAAGAAACCCTACTTTTAAGGTATTTCGGTTATTGAATTATTGCGTTAATATTTTTAAAACTTAGATTACGATTATATACAAATATAATTCCCGGGAATGCAAAAGTATGAAAATCTTGCGATTTCCTGGGAACCTCGGAAAGAAACCCTACTTTTAAGGTATTTCGGTTATTGAATTATTGCGTTAATATTTTTAAAACTTAGATTACGATTATATACAAATATAATTCCCGGGAATGCAAAAGTATGAAAATCTTTCGATTTCCTGGGAACCTCGGAAAGAAACCCTACTTTTAAGGTATTTCGGTTATTGAATTATTTCGATGTACTTCGTTCCCAGTTACGTATTGCTCGCTTGTGCTTGTAAGTACCCATCATGACGGCATTTTGAGGACGCCTGTAATAACGTCATTTGTCTACGGATTCGTCCGATAATGGTCAGTTTTTTAACCTGTTTTTTTCCGGCGCCGCACCAGTGCTCGGAAATTTGATGTTGTACCACCGATTACGATATTCACGGCACATTCGGAAAAGCGTACGCAGAATCAAATTGTCATGCTACTTGGAGATGCTAACAAACCACTCGTGCGCCTGACTATAACGCACAGTTCAAAGTAATTCAACCTGATAAACTGCATTTTACAGCACGATCACGATAATTTGTCAGACGTGCTTCGTATAGTGTCGTTATTGAGCATCAGGTTACGATTATTGGTTGCATATATCTGTTGCCGATAACGTGCACATCAGGTCAGTTGCCTTGGCTCGTACAGCGTGGTCGTGAACCAATTTTCACTTTGATTCCGTGTTTTAGGTTTGAATATAAAAAAGGTTCAAGTGGCACCACAGTACCGGTGAAAAAATGACTTGGGTAACTGGATACTATGCTATGATAACTGGGTATACGGTATCCATTTATCCTGAGATTTGTTAATATAACTTGTACTCAGTCACAACTATCGCGATTAAACTAATAATATTCTATGGCTGGGTATGTAAGGTGTTAGACGTGGTTAGCTGCTGTATGCCACAGGCCTAAGGGATCCGCGCAATGTTACAATTATAACGAAACATTGACACTGCTACTGCCCTAACCTCCATTGATTGGAAAATGTGGCCCCACCACAAACATTTTCAAATTCGGGGTTACTACCTATCACCCATTTACTCCATCTTCATCTGACAGTTTGTCTCTATATAGGGAGTCTCTTAGCTCCTCAAGCAAAAGACGGCAGACCACCTGAGAAGTTCAAGGTACTCCGAAATGTCTCACCCCCCTTTCGTTATAGTGTGATTTTCACCACCCTGGCGATGCTTTCATCGTTGAGTGGTCGCCCAAATGTGCTTGGGAAGAAAGGGGTTTCTTAGAATTAGAAGCTAGCGTCATATGTTTTAGGGAAAAGTGAATTTCCCTTATCTTAGGTAGAGCTCGGATCGTCTCCCGATTTGGAGGTCCCTTTATTTCAATGGTCTGTAGAATAGAGGTTAATTTTTGAACCAAACTCAATTGCGGTGGAGAGTGTGTCCCGTCTACTCCTGTGTGAGTGGAGCCATTAACTGAAAAATGCATCCAACAATGGAATGAAATTTAGAATGTAGATCTGTGACGTAAATTAGATCTAGTGCAATTTTCATTTAGAATTATTTTGGCCATGATGATGGAGAAAATACGCTGATTGATTATCTTAGTACAACAAACTTTAAATACAACGCACATACCGTTGAGGGAGAAAGTCGATGGAAAGAGAACATTGGTTTCTCGGATATTCTTCCTGAGTTATCATGTGTCATTTCTAGAGAACGTTTCAGTTAATATTATACAGACAAAATAAATATTTTCTTCTCATATAATATGTGTAAGATATTTAATTAACGGTGTGGTCGAGTTAAGATATTTTCTGTCTTGGACAAAACAGAACCAAAGTATTTAAGTTGATATTTTTAAAGCATTTTGTATTTTGTTAAAGATTGTGAAGCATGCAAAATATTGTTTAAATAATCGATAATTAAGGAATCATTTATTAGATCTTGGAAATCTACTGAGAGCAGTTGAAATAGGAAAGAGAGCATCATTAACCCTGAAAATTTATACAAAAGAAGTTTATAATAGGGTATTTTTTGTTTAAACACCATTCATCCACCAAATAAAAACACATGTGCAAACATCAATACATTTACACTTACTAATGTGTTTAATCGAGAATTTATATATATTGTTAGATATCAGGATATTGTGTTCTTTCACAATTAGGTACAATCCATCACAAAATGACTTCTGGGGTATAACTGTTTCAAAAGTTCCACTTGCAAAATGGAGAGAAAGTGGCTGTTCATAAAGAAACTGATTACCTGTACCAGGTAAAATAATAGATTACAAAAGGTGAAATAAAATAGTAACCTTCGTTAAGCTTTTCTTACGGATGTTGTCAACGTTGTACTCAGAAAATTTTTACCTTGAATTCGCTGATAGTTTCTAACTGACCAGCGACACAAGTGGAGGATCTTCTTCGCATCTCAAGCAGTTCTGTCTGTCAAGTCCATGTAGACAAGGTAAACTGAACTAAAAAAGAGGTACAGTTCCTGATGCTGGAGAAACATTGAACTATCATTCTACACGTCTAATCTGCAGCATATCTGAAATGTTTTGAGACAAAAGAAACAAACCTCTTTGTAATTAAACTTATATTCTTTAGAGAACCCTGTCAGGTCTTCCATTATTGTCGTACAGTTCCAGCATTTCAAGACGACTGCAATAATATCGCATCACAGGTTCCGGAAAAGTACATCATTCGGCCATTTCGAATCCGAGTTCGCAGGCGCAATATTCGGGATCAGAGTGCGGACATAATATTCGATCAACTGAGTTCGGGCACAATATCTGCATCATCGAGTTCGGGCGCAATATTGACATCAAAGTTTGGACGGCGAATTCGCACCAACGAGTTCGGGAGCAATATTCGCAATCACAGTCATCAACGGTTCAGGGGGCAATATTCGTTCAATCGGTGCGGGGCAATATTCGCATCCAACAGTTCGGGCGCAACATTTGCATCAACGAGGTTCGCGCAAGACCTTCGCATCAACGAGTTCGGGCATACATATCTGCTCAACGAGTTCGGGTGCAGCGGCCGACAACCTGACACAGGTAAACAATATCGTAATAAGTATTATACCGCATTAATTTTTTAATTTTAAAATTTAAATATGATCACTGTCTTCGAAACGCCTGCGAGAAGTTGAGTATCGTTGCAAAAGTTTTTGCCTCGTGCGGTTATCGCATTATACGAACGTGTTTCTTTGGATTTGCGATTCAGAGGCATTTCGGATAACCTCGGATGGTTAAAGCTGGGTTAGCAAATAACGCATTTATTTTATTAATTTCAGTAACCATGGAACTTTTCCCTTAGCCGGGACAAATGTCAATTGTAACGCAAGACAACGCGACCAAGTCGCCATGAGACCAAACGCGCGCCAGATCGCTCAAGGTCGAAGGTGCAGGCGCAAGATACGCGCACATTGGAACTGAAACGTGGACGTTTAACCATGAAACACGCATGGGCAAGTCGCCGTGTCGAAGCAATGACAGGCAAATATCGCAATTTGAACCAAACGCAGCAAGTCGCATGGCAGACTGCTCCACAAGTCGCAAGTCTGTAATTTTCGGTAAGATGTTGGTGGAATTTACATTTATTTAGCTAGATTTTTCGCTTGCCAGCTAATTCGGAAAGTACAAAATAATAAACACCAACTAGCATTAAAAAATAGTAAAATCAACGATATGAGATAAAATACAGAAAAAAGACTTTGTAGTATTGATTTTAAATAATCTTTGATATGATATTCTTCTAACGCTGTATTCCAAGAAATCTGCAAAAGAAGAGAAAATTAGCAATAAAAATATGCTGGTAAGAGAAACTGTAGTATAAATTGTAAATAAAAAAAAAAAAAAAATAGCATTAAAGAGAGATTTCAGGTTAAGAACCAACTTATAATGTAAGAGTATGATTGCACTTCAGAGACTCGGTTTAATAAATTTTTCTGATTATACCTCATAAAACTTACATCCAAAAAACAAAAGATGATTAGTTATACAAAAAGTTGTTTAATGATTGTATCTGATAGAGAAATTTTATTTTTGTTTGCCATTTCATTGAAAATTTTGGAATACAAGTCATTTTATCAATGTAGAGTCAAAGAATAAAACCGAGGTTTTATATTATTCCGTTATCAGGGTTTTTTTCATACAATCGTATGTGTTGTAAAATGGTATAAGAGGCAGCTTCTTTCCAAAGTTGAGAGAACACTAGGAACTGAAATGTGATAGTTTGGGATAAGAAGATCCTGAAATATTCTACTTTGGAAAAAGGTTACAGCTGTTGAGCGTTGTATTGGTTAGAGAAGCAAAATAAATTTAAGTCCTTTTAACTCAGTCTTCTACTCTCCAAATACCTAGGTATGGTTTGCAATTAGTTTGACGCGCCGTTTATATATAGTAGAAAATAAAATAAATTGTATTTAATTTTTCGATCATATTCCATTTTATGATGGCTTAGAAGAGGTACTATATATTTCCCTCTAATATTTATTAAATACCTTTAACCTAAAATAAAGTTAATTTAAAAAATTACTAGCAATTTCTTTTCTAAATTTATCCTACCTCATTTTTCTTACAGGCTGGTTTGAGAAAACTGGCGTTCCGTGTGAAAATGGAACTTATGGACCTATTTTCAGAGATCTGTAACTGCCGAAAATAACTGCACTTGATGCATCTTCAGGGTGTTTGCACCCTGGGATATCGAGGAATATTAATCATATCTCTTAACGCAATCGTATAGTTGGCATCCTGAGATTTTATTTTGAAAACATATGTTATTATATGAAAAAGTATGTTCTGGACAATTTTAAATTCCGTCAGTTTTAAAGTATTGTATCGATTCAAAATTATTTAGTTTTGTCGTACGTCCACGTAAGAATAATAAATTACGCTAAATAAGATTATTGGGCTAAACCGAGTTTTCGTAGATAAGATAATTTTAAATTTTTACATTTTCAAACTTGTAATTTTTTTCAGCTGGAGTGAGAACGTTACTGTTTCAGTAGTTCCAATGTCTTTCTTTACGATTCAGGCAATCCAGGTACCGTTTATGGAATTATCAGATCCCAATGGCAATGTCATCCAATGAGAATGCATCAAAGATTTCAAAATCATATATAAAAAATTATTTTAAAAAAAAATTCATACCATAATATACACAAAATAAGATAATCGTAAATTCCCAAATGGTATATTTCTTTATATATGAGGCTAAAATACTAATAAAATATACAATTATTCTATTTTTAAAGTATTACAGTGCACTCTGATTATCAGTTAACACGGAGGACTGGATACGGACAATACAAAAAACAGAGATGACAACCTCTTTTTATTAAAGAAAAATCAAATCATCATACAAAATATAAAATTACTACATTTTCATGTTATACATCAAGCTTAGGAATTTTCTTTAAAACTCAGTGCTTTTAAAAAAATCTGTAATGGTTTTTTGTTTCTGCTGGTTTGTTCATCATTCCTTTGTCGTATATGACGACACATATTTTACGAACACCGTAGTAATGTCACCGTAATCAAATCCCTCTTTGTCCCATATAATTAACAAAGTTCACAATTGTAGAGCCAGCAGAATGAGTGTATTTCCCTCATTTAGGTACATCTTCTATCAGTACGACCTTGATTCTCCATTAACAAGTTTTTTAAAGATTTCCTACAATTTAGTTTAATTAAATGTTTGCTTCTCGTTACACATCACCATTTTTTTTTACCAGTAAAATTCCGCTACCAGACTACATAATATAATAAAGACGCAAAAACTACAAGCACGTGCGAAAGTGAAAGAAGACAGAAGAAGAAGAATGACGTGTTCGGGCAGAAGCGTGTTCGTAATCGATACCGATGAGCTAGCAGGAAGTAGGCAGATTCATTTCTCGAAAAATTAGGGGTTGAACCGTAAAGATAGCACGATGGAGGAAGAAAACAACACATTCTTTGAGCCTCGCCGTCATCGGCTCACTACTCAACGGAATGAATCTTCGACGAACTTCAACATCAGATTTGGGGCATGATAAGCGTGAAAATGTTTTCTCTTTAAATTTTTTTGTGAGTCCGGGAGAGACGGATATCGCCGACAATCATATTCGTTGAAGATCAGGGCATGCTGTTAATCGACTCAATAGCTCTAGTTTCTAGGCTTTGTTTATGAAAAGGCCGGCTCAGAAAATGCCCTCCCCAGGTTTCAGTGTGAATGTTTTAACATCTATCACCCTGTTTTATAGTATTTTATGATCGATTTTCGGAGTCAAATCGGCTGGTTTTGCTTCACTTCATTGCTCAAGTGGTGACCTCTTGCCTTTGAAGAACGTAGGATCTTTTTCCTTGAGGGATCGTTTTTCCCCTGTTTTCGGTATAACGTTCAAAGGATTCTCTTCGTCCAAGTTCACCTCTGTCCTTTTTCTTCTTGAAATATTTTTTTTGCACAGGTGTTTACATTGTTCTTCTCCTCTCAAAAGTCTTGTCACAATTATTTTATCATTGTTGAATCAAAGGTTTATATTTGCGTAGGTAGAAGATCGTGGTAACTGCAGAGCATCATACTCTCGCAAATTTAGATATTACATTATTCCATAAATTAATATTGCGCTCTCACTAATTCTTTTGGACCAGAGAACATTTCGTTACTCTTAGCAAATTTGAGTTTTGTTGGTTCAACCTCCAATAATGAAAGAGTAAATAGTCACTTTCGAACGCATAAGTTTTCAGGTATATTTTAACCATGCACAAGCCTGTTTCAATTGTCACGTGTAAGAGTTTCAAATTCTCTAATAGCCCCCTAATCTGTTCTGTCTTTAGTATAATTAGTGAAGTCCTTACACGCTCTTGAGGTGACTGGGCGGGAGGGGTTGTCATAACAATTAATTCTTTGGAAATTGCTGAAGTTTTTCTCAAAAAAATCTTTTCAAGTATCCACAACCACTCAGTGAGTGTTGGTGCCCATAATCATCCTTTCACCATGAATTCTGCTTTAACATAATTGAAAAATATTATTCTTGAGAGGTGATTTTCTGAATAATTTTATACAATTTTGTTCCCGTAATTCCATGAAAGAGTATGAAAATCTTACGATTTCCGGAACCTCAAGAAAATTCTTTTAATTTTTCTTTATTGAATTATTGCGTTAATATTTTAAAACTTAGATTACGATTATATACAAATATAATTCCCGTAGGTGAAAGTTTTACGATTTCTGGAACCTCGGAAAGAAACCCTACTTTTAAGGTATTTCTAGTTATTGAATTATTACGTTAATATTTTTAAAACTTAGATTACGATTATATAAATATAATTCCGGAATGTAAAGTATGAAAATCTTGCGATTTCCTGGGAACCTCGAAAGAAACCCTACTTTTAAGGTATTTCGGTTATTGAATTATTGCGTTAGTATTTTTAAAACTTAGGGCTAAGCGCAGGGAATTTCCTTTAACTAAACAGTTAGTCGGGTTGCCTGCACCCACGTTTACTGCCCGACTAAACTGCTTATATGGTGTGCAGAGCCATACATGCGATTTTTAATCTCTCGATTCTCCATTTTTGGATTAACTCTGA
>BGPR01003697.1:101196-123489 GCA_013235015.1 Araneus ventricosus
GCGTTAGTTATTTTTTAAAACTTAGGGCTAAGCGCATGGTAGAATTTCTTTCCGAACCTAAACAGTTTAGTCGGCGTTGCCTGCACGCACGATTTACTGGACACGACTAAAACTCTTAGTTTTGGTTGCAGAGCGCAGTACATGCATTTTTAATCTCTTCGATTCTCCATTTTTGGATGTCTCTGGACTGTCTTTTCGCCGCATCTCGCTGCTAGATACTCCAAAATGATTTTTTTTTGGAAATAGTTACAATTAGTTTTTCAAATTCATTTTCAGTTGCTTCCTCTCTGAAGCTTTAATACTTCAATCAGTTAGATTTTGTTGAACTTTCTTTTCATTGATTTCTTTCTTTATCAAATGCTTTGATGATCATATTACTAGTAATAGCGGAGCTCCTGTACATGGCTATAATTGCAATTTATTAAGTTAATTCATAACTAGGTCAAAACTCGTGCCAATTTCTGAATTGTTTTCGCTTAGTAAATACGCTCCGTATCACTTTTAGTTCCAGAATTATTCTTGGCCTATAATTAACTCAAGAACTCGTCATTCCTGTCTTAGTGTATTTACATTAAAAAATAATAGCTCACTTTTTGCACTCAGAAATTGCGTAAATATTTCTTTTATTTAAATTACTTTTTATTTGGCATGAAGTACACTAGTTGCTTTATCATCAAAATTGCACTACTGTTATTATTAATTAATTATCGTAATATTCATTAAAACTTTAAATAAATCCTTTATCTCTTGTGTGTTTGTTTCTTTTAAAACCCAATTTTCTGTAATTCTAACTTTTGATATCTAATTTTCGTTGTAGATCCCTCTACAGTATCAACAATTAACCAAAATTCGAATTTGATATCAATTCAATTTAAAGTTCGCGGAACAATTTATCAAGTACATCAGTTTTTCAGAGCTAAAGTAGCCGACTACTACTCTGCTGATAATAAAAGAGAATGTGTGTGTGTGTGTGTTCTTAGGCCTACTAGGCCACCACTGGACTTGGAGCCACTAAATTGGCACAAAGCATCACTTCTGGTAGAGAATGTCACCTAGACCCTTTTAAAAAAATTTGTAATTAAATTTAATTAAATATTAAGCGAAATTTTGGGCTTTTTTCACTTTATGAATCTTGAAAATACATACACATAACGCCATCTTGAAGAAATTACAAATCACTTTCAATGATATCAATTAAGCTTTGGACAGAGTTTTTCCAATTTTAGAGATTTTAATTTTTTTATGCATAATTTACATCAATACTTTCATTGATTTGCTAAGCACATTCGGAAACCTATTTCATTGTTTAAACAAACATTTAATTATGTTTCTCATCTGTTGAAAGATAGCAATATCTTAATTATTAATCGCTTAATCAGCACATTTTCATCAGTAATATGAGGCTGAGGTAAAATGTCGCTGCGCCATTTAAAGTTAAAATCTAGATATATATTGCTAATGGAATAAGAGTGAAGTTGGCCAACAATGTGAGTTTGATGCTTGCTGACACAGCCAATGTCACTGACTCATTAGGAGTTAATGCAGAACGAACAGAACAGGTGTAAATCTACTGAAGAACATGGATTAAAGGTGTCTATCACAATTTGAAATGTTGAGGGTAACCAGCGTATATTAAATTATGCACAAGATTCCATGAAATTATATTTGCGTGAACAACTAGCGTCACTGAAGATGGTTGTGTACAATCAATGAATACGAAAACATAAATGCGACACGATTCTAAATATATCATCAGCTCATTCAAAAGCGCACATCACTATAATTAAAATATTTGGTCTATTAGTTAGTATATTATAAATAAATGTTTCATATTTAACAAATGTTAAAAAAAATGTTTCATAGTTTTCAAAATGTTTATAGACAGGTCACATGAGTTAGACTAGTTTGCCCATGGACAGCTTCTCTTGTGACTAAAGTTTTCTTTCATTCAAATTTTGAAACGCTATAAAGCCAGTTGATAGTCTTTAAAAGAGTCCTATTCAATGTATATCTCATTTCATCTACGTTGAGAAAAGGGATGTTGACAAAGAGATAAACATAATATAAAGGATAAATGGTCCAAAGCATTACTGTCCAACATCTAAATATCAGATAAAATACCAATTAGAATTAAAAATTGTTAATACAAACACATGTATTATTAATAAAATGGGTAACATATATAAGTATAAATTGTATTATTATTTTAAAAGTAATAACTGATAATAAATATAGCGCAAGCCTCTTTCATACCCAATCAATAATTCATATCAATCCAATACCGTATAATTTTAGAGCTAATTGTTTTAAGATAACATTAGCACCTTTAAAACATAGTTAAATAATGCTTCACAATTTTGAAGGCTCGCTTTACTTCACCTGAGATAGAGCGAGGAAGGCAACGTTTGTGTGTACGCGCTCCAGTGAAACCCAAACTGTACTTTACGATAGTTAAAGTGGATCTTTAATCAGTCTGATCGCTAGTGGTTGTTCGACTGTTTAGTGCTGAACATAGAAGTTGCATGTATGCACTCTAACAGCCATGGTTGTTAACGGCATGCAACAAACTAAGCGTTGAGTAATATTGCATTATAGCATATAGATTACTGATTTATAGCAAATATAATCTCCGGAATGCAAAGTATGAAAATCTCGATTTCTGGGAACCCGGAAAGAAACCCTACTTTAAGGTATATTAGTATATGCGTTAATATTTTTAAACTTAGATTATCATATACAAATATAATTCCGGAATGCAAAAGACAGAAAAATCTTGGTGATTTGGGAACCTCGGAAAGGAAACCCCACTTTTAAGGTATTTCGGTATTGAATTATTGGTTAATATTTTAAAACTTAGATTACAGATTATATACAAATATAATTCCGGAATGTAAAGTATGAAAATCTTACGATTTCGGAACTTGGAAAGAAACCCACTTCTTAAGGTGTTCTGTGTTGACTTATTGCGTTAATATTTTTAAAACTTACGATTATTAAATGTTTTATTTTGTTGCACAAATTCAAGATGCATAAATATAACAAAATATTCACCATTTTAAGGGCACTTTATTATTAGGATTATTTATTGTAGACGCGCATCTATGTTTTTTCGCTTATTTCACTATGCAGTTACTCATGTATACAACCATAGTAATGCAATTTGATCTAGCTTACCAGTGTATTTATAACAAATCCCTAGTATTGCTCTTCATTTTATTTCATGATAGGATTGTAGGTTCTACCCATGTAAACATTTTCAAATTAGGTCATGAACTTCCGCTACTATTTAAGTTTTCACATCTATATACGAGTCGGACATCTTTGGTGATCCTCTATTTTGCAATTCTATATCTGTGAACTTCCTTTGGGAACAGAACATTTGTAATTTCTTCACAAAACTTCCAAAGAAGTCTGATGATTCTTCTATTTATCGAACTTTTCTGTGATCCAATATTTTTTTTCTCCTATTTCAAAATATTTCTAAAACATTCATATTTATTCTTTCTAAACATCTCTTATAGTGATCAATGACCTTGAAGTTGGAAAAAGCAAAGCAGAAGTGCTTTGGCTATCAGAAAAAATTTAATTCTTCATGAGGTGGATAAAGCGTGAAAAAAAAGGATATTGTTTAGAAATTTAGTGATATTCCTCCAAATACTTACAACATAATAAAAAAAAATCCTATAAGATACAAACTATGATCATCAATTTTGTTCAAAACGATTTAAAAGCGTAGTGTCTATGAAGATGTGATGAGAGGCTGTTTGTAGAGTGTGACAGTGTGAGAAATAAAAGCAATATCGGCAAATAATTTGAGTGAAGACGAAGATGAGTGAAGAAGAGAAATGACCATGATGCAGAAATCGGAACAAAACCTTCAAGGTACTTGACGAAATACTAAAATTCAATAATTTTGATATAAAAGTATTTTTTAAATTGAAATACAGTGTATTCTTGATCAAATGTTCTGTTTTATTCTTGTTTTATTTGGAATTTCTTTTGATGGATAATATATAAAACAAATAGATATTAATTTCTAAGATAAAGGTGCTTGATTAATTGCTTTTCTTAATAATATTTGATGCTCTATAGAATTCTAAAATCTGTTTGTGTAGTTAATAATAGTGGACAAGGGAACTTATTTAATCGAATTTTCTATATAACGAACTTTTTTCGGGATTTGGCTGACTTACGTAATAGAATCGATAGAATATCTAAAAGAGGAAGTATGTTTGTGTTTGTTTGTCTCGATTTCGGTTTCTGCACGTCCAACGCCATTGGACGTTGATGATGACGGAAACGTAGGATGGATTAGCACAAAGGGGAGCTAACGTCGCAAAATTATTTAAAATTCTCTGAATTGATTTTAGTTATTTAATTAAACAACAAAACTTTTTTAGATGTTTCTCGCAAATAACTTGAAATACTTGGTGTACGAAAATTAATTTTACTAATAACTTGATAGGGCAAAAGAATTATCTTTCTTAATATACCAATTAATTGTGCGTACAAGTTTTCCCTAACTTATATAACGTTTCCTAAATTTTAATCTCAAATCTACAACATATGTTTTATTGTTATAAAATAAAAGTGAAACTACCATGCTATTGTTTCATCAAATCTTTTATTACGTGTATTTACCCCGTTAAGTTAAGAATATTGCTTATTTTAAGAGTAAACTTACTTCCGCTTGGACTGTTTTCATGTAGAACACTTAACTCCGATTTTTATTTCTAGTTTTTTAAATATACCTAAATATCACTAATTGACGTCATAGTTTAGTTACCACATCGTTTTCGTTTAATTTCAATATTTTTTGGATAATACTGAAATCAGTGTTGGGCGGAGTATTTTGAGTGTTTATTATTTTCTATATTTTGAATTTTGTTTCGGTTGAGCAACGTTGTTTAAAAAGAGAAAAATGCTTTTCATATTTGATTTCATTTTCTATTTATGAGTATTTATAGAGTATTTTATATTTAGTTTTAAGGGAAAACCATGCCCTGAGTGTGTTGTTACAATTCATTAAGAGCTATTATATGTTGTATTACAGGTAGAAAATACATACTTAGAGTGTGTACAAGTAAGTAATTTACAGAGCTATTTTCAAAAGACCTCATTAGGTTTTTGAAAAAATTGGGAAAATGTTGAATTAAAATTAAAGCTCAAAGAAACGGAGTTGGGAAAAAAGTGGCCATTCATTTAAACCATACTGATAGTAGGTAAGTTAAACGCATGGCTTTAAATGTGTTTATTCACAAGAAAATTTAAAGAAGATTTACTTTGATTGAGGAAAGTAGTATCAATATTTTTAGGGGAAAAAACAGGCTGCTCGGGGGGGTATGGAAAAATATGAGTTGGATCAACGCTGGCCTTTCAGCAAGTCATTTATAAAGGTTTGAAATTTTTATATATAACTATGTTTTGTACTTTTTTTAATGAAATCAACTTTCTTATTTACTATGCACTTTTAATATTCACGTGAGCATAATCAAACGGAGTGTATTTCACAAATTGACTTGCAATAAATTCTGCTACATAACAATTATTAACATACATCCATTACTCTAAATAGAGTAATTACTTCACTTGAAACTAAAAGGAATTGGTCCAATTAACTTCAAGCCTTTCACTTTAAAAAAGATCATGAACTTCATTTAAATTTTCCCATCATTTTTAAAATGTTTGATATTTTTAATCTATAATCTTATTTTTATTTCTGATTTTATGATTGTAATATACTTCATTAGGCTTAATAAAGCCTTTAATATGCACGTGAACACGCCACCAACGGAATCAGGTTTGCCCAGTGACAATCGCAATAAAATCTGTTTGGCGCAAGACAATAACAATACGATGCAGTTAGAAAATGAGTAATTACTTTTCATTCGAAACTAAAAAGAAAATTTTAATTAACTTTGCTGCCTTTGGCTTTAATAAGACAAACAAATGTTTGAAAAGATATCCCTCATCTCTCTAATTTTGAAGATAAAAAACAAAATTTAATGCTTTCTTATAGTCGAAATTAAAGCACTTCTTAATTAATTAATTAATAAATATTAATCTTTTAAAATGGTAATAGTATATAAAATAATTTTGAAGATTATTTTTCTACTTATAATAAGTGATTTAGAAAACTTAGTGTTGTATCAGATAAAAGCTTGTAAAACTTTTTTCAAAATTTTTTAAGAAAATATCATTTTAAATAAGTCTGTTAACAAGTTATCTATTTCTTTAATTTCTACCTATCTTTTGCTACGTAGCCTTATCTTCTCTAACTGACACAATTTATTGCTTTTTTAGTATTATAATCATGTGAAAAAGGATTAAATTACAACCCTAATTGTAAAACATTTATAATTAACAACCCATAATGGACTCTGAGTGACCAATATTTATGGGAAAATATAGAAAACATTCATTCTTGTTCAACATTTTTCAGCTATTAATCTAAAATTATGAAAAGAAGCTACTAGTTTTTAAACAGGTAGTGTTTGAAAATCAGGGACACTGAATATATAGGAAAGGATTAAAGTCAAGAAAAATAGCATTAAAGTTAAAGGATTAAAGGCAGAGTTTGAACCAATTGTTTTTGAATAGATAATTTTGTAAAATTAGAAACAGGGATCAAATCTATGCGAGAGTTTTACTTAGAATATTTTAAATTGAACGTGTATATTTAAAGTTGACTTTTGAGAAAGGAGTAATGACAAGATTTTACTGTAAACTCTTAAGATGAATAATTTAAGTTATTAGATTATTTAAAATAAGAACGAATAACAACATTGTTATTTTGCAATTTTTTTGCTGATCAATACATTTTTAATAACTTAATTATATTATAAGCTAACGAAATGAAAATAATGATAAACTAAAATAGAAAAATGTATCACTAATTGTTACACCTTATTAGCAAGAGCTATTCATGACAAATTGCTAGACAGCTGCAGGGGAAACTATATTGTTTACTAGCTTGCCTGGCGTAAATATCCCTAAATATGATCCTTTTTACTTAACCCTTCAATCGGCTGAAACTTAGAAGTCGCTCTCTGATGACTATTCTAAAACTGGAGCTCCGTCGCGAAAGTCGTTCCTCGATTATTACTCTTAAACTGCTCCGGCGTCAGAAAGTTGTTGTCCTGTTGTCGAAAACCGGCTCTGAAACTGCACCTCCATTGTCACCATTGGCTGCAAGAGAGGCTCGTTTCAAGCATTCACAAATATCTTTTAGCCGTTCAAGGGTTTAAAGGATTGATACATTTAGAAATAAGTTATAGACAGAACAATATTGATATTTTTTACAAAAGTCTGTATTTAAAAGAAAAAGCTTATATGTATTGTAGCTGTATCAGACCTAAAGCGTTAATAGACTAGACCGAAGATTACCAGAAGTCCGAAGGAAACGAATTTTCCTTACAATATAGTGATACGAGTTTTAGATGGGGGGAAAACTTCAGGCAAGACAAAAAATACTCATTAAACTTTCCTATAGTTTAAAATTTAGCTTTAATATTACTGTAGTTAGGTAGTCCTAAGTTTTTAAATCTAAAACCAGATGATTGAAGAACTGATCTAAATTTTTTTTTGAAACTCTGTCTACATTAACTGGATGTTCGGATTAGCGAGACATCCTGATTATATATTCTACCGGTGATGCATCCTGCTATTTTTGCATGGGTTATAATTTGATGTACATTGATTATAGACTGATTTTTGAGATGTAACTTAATATCGCTTCTTCATATTCATAATATCTGGATAAGTGTTTAGATTAAAATTTCCACCATTTTCTTAGATATCATTATTATTTTCTTCACTCTTTATTAATCACCCTTTTTTGACTCAAGCGGTTCTTTTCTCATGCCAAAGGTGAAGAAAATACAAAATAAAATTAGTCTGTAGTTTTTTTATAATTTATAAATATAATAATTATATCTTCAAAGAAGGGCAGTGGCAATTCACAGTTTTTCTTTCTGTAAAATATATACTATGTTTAAAAAAATAGCGAACACATACATACGATAAAGAAGATCAAGAACACCCCACGATTCTTAGCTTAAGCTTATTGAAATCGCCTTTAAATTTTGAGTATTTTTGATATTTTCTCGTGTATTTCCAAATCCTGATATACATAAAAAACTTATGTTTCATAAGTATATATATATATATATATAGTAATATGGTGGATGGAGGTGTATTTGCATTGAGTATATATATATATATATATATATTGCAAGTATTACTCTGAAAGATTCTTTTCCTGTCTTTATTCTTAAAACAGTGAAAGAAATATCTAGGTTCTGTGGATCCACTATTTTAATTTGTCTATATTTCAAAAGTCCTGCTTTTAAAAGTTTAGTTCACGAACATTTCAAATTTTTATTGCCTTAGTCTTCATTTATGGTAAAGTAGTTGCATTTCCTTTTCTCATGAAAGAAACTGAATTTTAATTTGAATCTCTGGTGGAAAAGGTCTTTGAAACCAGAGAAATACTTTTAAGATGTCAGCGGCTATTTACATAAGAACATACACGTGAATTACCGATAACTAAACGTCGTCGGCGACCAGATGTTCAATTTATGCACATTAATAGCCTTTTGGATATTCTGCACAACAATTTATGAAAAGACAAGGGTTAACTAGGGATTCTGCTAAAATTGCATTTTTTAGATATATCTGAAAATGGGGAGGGAGGTGGGGTCAAGCAACCATCTCATCGAGTATGCAAAGCCTTTTATTTATACCTAGAGCACTTGTATTTTATGGGCCTAGCTTTTGTCACTGTTTAGTTATAATGGATATGGCACACCCCTATATACCTCCTGCCTTTATTAAGTTGTAAAATTCTTTGAATTCGTGAATAAAGGTTTTGTCTCAAAGGTTTGTCACCTTTTGAAATCTCACCGCTATAAAGAGGGAACCCGAAGATGAAGCCTGATGATTCCCAAATGTCCAATACATTTGGGGAATTTTGTTAGTTAAAGAATGAGTCTATATTTAACAATGCGACGCCAATAGAGTTTGTTATAAAATTTATTTGCTTATCTGACAACCCGGATTGCCCTGCCACTTGGCAGTTTTAGTATATACAGTACGTCATTTTACAGTTTGAAGAAGAAAGCACTAAGTGATTATAGAATGAAAGCTACTTTTTCTTAACCATTTTTAATGATTGAATGGGATGTATTGTGCATGCTGTCTCCTTAGCCTCCCAGACATCCATTACTTTTCTTTCACAAGTAGTAGGCTCGATGAAGAATTATCCTTGTTTAGTACTTATATTTTTGAACCAAATAGCTTTGGAAAGATCTGATTGAATATTCAAAAAAAAAAGACAAAATAAGGATTGAATATTTAAAAGACATTAAAAATAAGGGATTGAATATCTAAAAAGTATGTAAAAAAATAAGATTGAATATTCCAAAGATAAAAAAATATGATTGAATATCTAAAAAAGACAAAATATAATTGACATTCGAAAGACAAAAAGAAGATTGAAGATATGAAAAAGAAAAAATAGAAGTAATTCAATAGTGTAATAAGAGGTAAGATTTTAAGCTCTTCTTCCATTTGTTTTAAAAACCTTTAATTATTTCTTTGTAGAGTAAATATATTTTCTTTTCCAATATATTCTGAATGTCTAGGCCTTAGAGGCAAAATATATTAAATTCAATTCAGAGCTCTTTTTTCCTCTAGAAAACCCTTCTGATTTTGAATCGTATGGATGAATGTCTTCATGAAGTCACTATCCACTCTGGATTCTATTTCCTTATCGTTGCCTTCCGTTATTTTTTTGTCCTTCCGGCCATTAAAAATCCTCTATTAGTATTTATATTTCTGTTTGAAAAAGATTTTATATATTATATAAGTCATGTATGGGCATTAACGCGGCAAAATTGTCAAAATAAGGGAAATATGCATGTTTAGGAGGATAATGATGAAGCTGGGAATGCTGATTACATCAGACAATTCCATTTTAAAAATGTTCAGATTCATGTAAGCAATTGTTTCTAACATTCTTTTCTGTATTAAGGGAGACAAAATGAGCTTAGGGTTGGGACTTTTTCCTTGTTGTTTGAACATTACCTTCCCACAATGGGAGTTGAGTAAGTGGGTGCAGAAATATCTAATTGGGTCTAAAGACGCATGTCCGGTCTGAGGCGGCTGGCTCTTTTTGTGGGAAGCGGAGTTTCCTGGAGATCGCTTAGGGAGATAAGCGTGTTAGAGCTCCAGTTGTCCTTGCTCCACCCACCACAGCCCTGCCAAGGTTTCCTAGCCTGAGGGAAGGATACAGGGTGGTAAGGTAACGACCACCCAGGCTGGAGTCTGTCCATGTCTTTAGCCTCCCAAATAAACCGGTTTCAAAGCAGCTAGAAGAAAAAAAAAGTGGTGCATTAGATTAAAGAGTTAAACCCACCTGAACAAGTTCTCTGGCTCTAAACACTTTATTAGTTTTTGCTTATTGAAGCCCTGAAATTATGTTATTTAGCTTTGAGAATATACGAGCTTACCTTGATCATTTTATGCAATCTAAATTTGTGTATATCTGATTGTGTTACTTGATATCTTTGATGGTTGAGAACGGTATCGAGACTAATTTCTAAACTGTAGGCGTATTGATCAATTATGTATTTATATTTATACCTCAGAATCATATATCTATAAATAAGGATCATTAATTACATGATCATTAAAGGAACATATCATATGTTCCTTAATGATCATCATCATAATCCTTCATGAATGTTTATTTATTTATTCAAAGAAAGCACACAGAGGTGACTCCATTTACAGAGAGTGCATGATAAAAAAAGATACAAAAAAACACAAGCCACAAATAATTAAAAGACAATGAGAAAAAAAAGTAACTGCAGAGAATACAACAGTTCAAAGCTCCAAAACCTCAAGCCAATCATAAAAATGAAAACATATAAATGTTTTTGAAAATAAAAAAAACACGCAATTACAAAAGGCACTAAAAATACACTGAGGCATTAAAAAGTCCATGCTACTAATCGGTCACATTTAAAATTATAAAAAAAAATCACAATAATTTTTTTAAAAAAATTTAGAACACTAAATCAAGAAAACCCATTAAAAACAAGGGTCAAAAAGTCAAACACACACAAACACTAGGATCAAAGTATGAAAGTCTTAATATGTATAGTCAAGGTAAGAAAAGAAAAAAGAAATCTGGGTCATGTATATAAAGTTAATCTCAATAAATCAAAAATCAACCATGTATTGATTTATATTTGATTTCAGATGCAATGAGACATGCGGAAATGGAACGTAAGTATTAATTGTTCCGAAACATGTAATCGTAAAATGAAGCCGATTGTGATTTTATCATCATGTCTACTTGTCTGCCTAGGTAAGTATAAAACAAACATTGAGTTAGAAACTAACATCAGAAAAAGCGATTTTCAATAAAAATCTTAATAAAAATATTTATAACCAAAGAAATTGAAAATAAATCCAATTTATAACGTTTTGCAATACAACATAAAAAACAGTACCTTATTAACTGCTTACAGCAAACATAGCCCATTTTAAAATTAGAATGGGTGCTAAATATTTTAGTTAAAACTTACTTAACTCGCTCAGATTCTCTATGCTTATTAATTAACAATATAGGGATTAAATTTGTAATAATTTTGCAAGACTCCAATTCACGCATCATCAATGTAATTTGGAATTCCATTGGTAGATGGGCTATTGTCATTAGATGGTACAAGAAAGAGGTCCATTATTTGATTGTTCCATCATATAAATTCTGTTTGAACTGTTCGTTTTGTTACGGTAGTGAAGAGCGAATTAAAACGTCTGTTTCTGGCTTTGTTTTATCTCCTTTTGTCAAACGTTTTAATACTAAGTCTGAAATGTTTCATGTTTAAATGTAATGCTGGAATTTTGTGATCGATTTTTCACCTCACTTCTTACGCACCGGAGTCTGGAAATTATTATTTATTGGGTCTTATATAATGCCTTAATACTTTAGAACTTCAATAAAAAATGTTTGCAAAAGTCGCAAAATTACGTTTGCACCTTGTGGTAATAAGCAGTGGTTATCTATTGTACTTTTGAGAACTAAACTATTTTTATTATTATAATTAAATGTTTCAATAAAAATAAAATAAGTATATCCTATTATAGATCTTTCTCACAAAATAATTAAGGAATTAGTTCAAGAAAAATTGATTAAAGATCCCAAAATATTTATAATGTTAATTATGACATAAATTAAAGATTGTAATATAAATAAATAAATATAAAAAAATTAAAATAAAAATTAAAGTACCAATGTGACAAAGAAATAATACTTTTTTCCAAAAAATCTGAAGGTCAAATAAAAAAAATTTGGAAAAAGGAGACGCAGGAAAGCTGGGTAAATTAGAATTTGTAATCACATTTATATTATACTATGATGAGAATACTGGTCCTGTACTGTTTCTTAAGTGATAACCAGGGTTTATATCTTTTCTCCATTGTTTTCAGCGCCTACCATGATTCTTTTGTTTTCACCTGAGATTTTTAGAAAAATTATTAATTTTCACTTATTTCTTTTAATGTAATACTCCTCATTTTTATGCTTTTCTTGCATTTGTTTTATTAAGTTTTTGTAGAGATTAAGCAATAAAAGTTTTATATTCAATTTATGTGTTAATAAATCTAATAATAGTTAGATTTATACAAGTATAACAAATTTTATTTTGGTGTTAATTTCTCGATAGCAAATAAATAGCCAAATTGCTCAGAATTCTGAAAAGGTAACTTAATTAATTTTCAATTTAATGAATTTTAGTAGTATCGCAATCACTTATCGAAAATTCATATGTTATCTGATATCTCTCTAGTACTTTATAATAAGAATCTGTCAGGACTTCATGTTTTATTTTTTCTTTCTAAAATGAGGTACTTGAGTAATACAACTGAACGAAGCAATGAGGCTGTCTTTTCACGCACTGCGCACGCGCTGGGAGCTCCAAAATGATTTTTTTTTATAGTGATACAATTTAGTTTTTCTCAAATTCATTTTCAGTTAACACCCTCTCACGAAGCTATCATTTCAATCATTAGATTTTGAATGGTGAACTTTCGTTTTCATTGATTTCTTTCTTTATCAAATGCTTTGATGATCATTACTAGTAATAGGCGAGTTCTGTACATAAGCCTATAATTCGAATTTATTAAGTTAATTTTAGGTCAAAACTGAAATCGTGCTAATTTCTGAATTGTTTTCGTTAGTTAAATACGTCCGTATCTTTTAAGTTCCAGCGAATTATCTTTAAGGCCTATAATTAACTCAAGAACTCGCTCTTAGCTCCTGTTCTATGTATTTAATTAAAAAATAATTACTCAATTTTTGCACTCTAGGTGCTGTACATATATTTCTTTATTTAAATTACTTTTTTATTTATTGGAATAACTAATATTGCTTTATACATCAAAATTACTTACTGTTTATTAATTAATTACGTAATATTCATTAAAACTTTTAAATAAATCCTTATCTCTTGTGTTTGTTTTTAAACCCAATTTTTCTTAATTCTAACTTTTGGATACATCTAATTTTCGTTGTGGATCCCTCAGTTACAAATTAACCAAATTCGAATTTGATATCAATATTCAATTTAAAAATAGTTCGCGGAACAATTTATCAAAGTACATCAGTTTTTTCAGAGTAAAGTAGCCGACTACTACTCTACTGATAATAAAGGAGAATGTGTGTGTGTGTGTGTGTCTTGGCGCTCTACAGGCCAGACCACTGGACTTAGAGCCACTAAATTTGGCACAAACATACTTTGGAGGGTGGGAATGTGCACCTCGGAGCCCTTTTAAAAAATTTTAATTAGAATTTTAATTAAATATTAAGCGAAATTTTGGCTTTTTTCCTTTATAACTTCCGAAAATATTACAGCATAACGCCATCTTGAAAGTGCAAAAAATTACCTTTTCAATGATATCAATTAAGTTGCCGTACAATATTTTCTCTAATTTTAATGAATTTTTAAAAATATTTTTTGGCATAATTTACAACAATACTTTTCATTGTTGCAACGCAATTCAAACCGTTTTCATTGTTTAAACAAACATTTAATTGCGTGTTTCTCCATCATTGTTGAAAGATAAGGCAATATCTTAATGTTTAATGCTATGTTTTAATCAGCACATTTTCATCCAGTTAATATGAGGCTGGAAGTAAAATGTGCCGCGCCATTTTAAAGTTAAAATCTAATATATATTTTGCAAGCGGAATAAGAGTGAAGTTGATGCCAACAATGTGCAGTTTGATGTTGCATGACACAGCCAGTCACTTGACTCTATTAGGGACGTTAATGCAGACAACGAACAGAACAGGTGTAAATCTACTGAAAGAACATGGATTAAATGTCTATCACAATTTGAAATTGTTGAGGGAACCATGTATATTAAATTATGCATAAGAGATTCCATTGAAATTATATTCCCGGTGAACAAGCTAGTCGCCGAAGATGGTTAGTACACAATGAATACGAAAAACATAGAATGCGACACGATTCTAAATATCACTAGCTCATTCCAAAAAGCGCACATCACTATAATTAAAATATTTTGTCTATTATTGAAGTATATTGAGTAAATAAATGTTTCATATTTAACAAATGTTAAAAAAAATGCTTCATAGTTTTCAAATGTTTATAGCACAGGTCACATGAGTTAGATTAAGTTTGCCCAAGTGACAGCTTCTCTTGTGACTAAAAATTTTCTTTTCATTCAAATTTTGAAACGTAAAATGACTACGTTTTCATTGAAGTCTTTTAAAAAGTCCTATTCAATGATATCTCATTCATCGCTTAGTTGAGAAAAAGGGATGTTGACAAAGAGAGATAAATAATATAAAGGATAAAATTAAAATTACTGATTTCAAAGCATCTGAAATATCAACTAAGAAAATACCAATTAAGCTAATTAAAATTATGTAATAAAACACATGCATTATTAATAAAAATGGAGTAACAATTATTAAAAGTATGCAAATTTATTATTTATTTTAAAAGTAATAACTGATAATAAATATAGCGCAAGCCTTCTTTCTATACACTCAATCAATAATTCCATATCAATCCTAATAATCTCAGCCATTTTTAGAGCTAAATTATTTTAAGAATAGCGCACGCTTCTTTAAAACGCCGTTAAATAATGCTTCGCGCCAATTTCTGAGCTCGCTTTGTGACCTTCACCCCTTGAATGAACAGAGCAGAGCAACTGTTTAGTTGAATGTATGCGCGCTCCAGTAGAAACCCATGTACTTTACGATAGTTGTGCGATTCTTTAATCAAAAGACGATCGCTGTGGTTTTACGACTGTTTAGTTGCCGAACTATAAAGTTGCATGTATGCGCACTCTAACTTGAGCCCATGGTCTTTTAACATGCAACTAAACTGTTGCCCGATTAATAATTGCATGTATGCGCATAGCCTTAGATTACGATTATATACAAATATAATTCCCGGGAATGCAAAAGTATGAAAATCTTGCGATTTCCTGGGAACCTCGGAAAGAAACCCTACTTTTAAGGTATTTCGGTTATTGAATTATTGCGTTAATATTTTTAAAACTTAGATTACGATTATATACAAATATAATTCCCGGGAATGCAAAAGTATGAAAATCTTACGATTTCCTGGGAACCTCGGAAAGAAACCCTACTTTTAAGGTATTTCGGTTATTGACTTATTGCGTTAATATTTTTAAAACTTAGATTACGATTATAAATTACTTTATTTTTGCACAAATTCAAGATGCATAAATATGAACAAAATATTCACTTTAAGGGCACTTTATTACTAGGATTTATTTTTATTGAACGCGCATCGTAATGTTTTTCTCGCTTATTTCACTATACAGTTACTCATTACCATACAACTGTTGTTAATGCAATTTGATCTTACTTTCCAGTGTATTATAACAAAATCCCTCAGTATTGCTCTCATTTTATTTCATGAATAGGATTGTAGGTTTCTACCATATTGTAAAACATTTTCAAATTAGGTCATGAACTTCACTACTATTTAAATTTTCACATCTATATACGGTCGGACATCTATTTGGCGAACCTCTATTTTGCGAATTTCTATATCTTGCGAACTTTTTCTTGGAACCCAGAACATTTTGTGAATTTCTTCGCAAAAAAACCTCCAAATAGCGAAGTGCATTCTCTATTTATCGAACTTTTTCTTGTGATCCAATATTTTTTTTCTCCCTATTTCTCAAAATATTTCTAAACATTCCAAATTTATTCTTTCTTTTAACACATTTTATAGTGATCAATGACCTTGAAGTTGGAAAATGTCAAAGCGAAAGTGCTTGAGCATCAGAGAAAAAAATTTAATTCTTCATGAGGTGGATAAAGGCGTGAAAAAAAAGGATATTGCTTTAAAATTTGGTATTCCTCCAAATAGCTTACAACCATAATAAAAAAATCGTGATAAGATACAAAATTATGATTCATCGAATTCTTGTTCAAAACGTTTAAAAGCGTGTGTCTATGAAGATGTGGATGAGGCTGTTTTGAAGTGGACAGTGTGAGAAATAAAAACAATACGGCAATGAATTGCGATGAAGACGAAGATGATGAAGATGGAAATGACCATGATGCAGAAATCAACAAACCTTCGTATGACGAAATGCTAAAATTCATTAATTTTGATATAAAATTATTTTTTAAATTGAAAATACAGTGTATTCCCGGACAATGTTCTGTTTTATTCTTGTTTTCCTGGCAGATTTCTTTTTGATGGATAAAATATATAAAACAAATAGATATTAATTTACAAAATAAAGGTATGATTAATTGCTTTTCTAATAATATTTAGTGTCTATGAATTTAAAATCTGTTTTGTGTAGTTTAAAGTAATATAAAAGGGGAATCTCTATTTAACGAATTTTCTATATAACGAACTTTTTTTCGGGATTTAGCGACTTCGTTAAATAGAGGTCCGATTGTATATCTAAAAGAGGGAAGTATGTTTGTGTTTGTTTGTTCGATTTCTGGTTCTTTATGCACGTCCACACCATTGGACTTACGATGACCAAATGCGGAACGGCGATGGATTAGCACAAGGGGGAGCTAACGTCGCAAAATTATTTTAAAATTCGAATTCGATTTTAGTTATTTAATTAAACAACAAAACTTTTTTAGATGTTTCTCGCAAATAACTTCTGAAATACTTATGGTACGAAAATTAATTTTACTACACCTTAAGGAGCAAAGAATTATCTTTCTAATGATACCAATTTAATTGTCGTACAAGTTTTTCCCTAACTGTATATAACGTTTCAAAATTCATTTTAATCTCAAATTACAACAATGCTTTTATTGTTATAAAATAAAATTGAAACTAATTTATTGTTTCATCAAATCTTTTATTCACGTGTATTTACCGCCGTTAAAGTTAAGAATATTGCTTATTTTGGTAAAGGTAAACTTCTTACTTCCGCTGTTGTTTCGTAGCAAGCACTTAACTTCCGTTTTTATTTCGTAGCTTTTAAATATGCACTCAAATATCCAATGACGTCAGTTTAGTTACTACGCAATGTTTCGTTTAAATTTCACATATTTTTGGATAATCTGAATCAGTGTGCGGCGGAGTATTTGAGTGTTTATTTATTTTCTATATTTTGAAATTTTGTTTCTGGCATGGCAACGTTGTTTAAAAAGAGAAAAATGCTTTTTCATATTTGAGTTTCAGTTTGTCTTTATTTATAGTATTTATAGAGAGTATTTATATTTAGTTTACAGAGTGGAAAACACATACTTAGAGTGTGTGTACAAGTAATAATTTACAGAGTATTTATATTTAGTTTACAGAGTAGAAAACACATACTTAGAGTGTGTGTACAAGTAATAATTTACAGAGTATTTCAAAGACTCGGATAGGTTTTGAAAAATTGGGAAAATTGAATTAAAATCATGCCTTCAAAGAAACGGGAGTTGGGAAAAAAGGGCCATTCATTTAAACCATACTGATATAAGGTGTTAAAACGGCTATATTTGAATGTGTTTATTCAACAAGAAAGGATTTAAAGAAGATTTACGTTTGTTGAGGAAAGTTAGTGACAATATTTTTAGGGGAAAAAAACAGGCTGCCGGGGGGTATATGGAAAAATATGGATTCCGAGCAACGCCGGCCTTTCAGCAAGTCATTTATAAAATGTTTGAAATTTTTTAATATATAACTTATTTATGCCGGTTTTTTTAATGAAATCAACTTTCTTATTTACACGCACTTTTAATATTCACGTGACAATCAACGGAGTGTATTTCAAGGACAATCGCAATAAATTCTGCTTAGCGCAAAACAGTAACAATACATCCAGTTACTCTAAATAAGTAATTACTTCCATTCGAAACTAAAAGGAAGAATTTTTAATTAACTTCAAGCCTTTCATTCTTAAAAAGATCATGAACTTCACTTCTATTTAAATGTTCCCATAATTTATAAAATGTTTGATATTTTTTAATCTATAACTTATTTATATCGATATTATGATTGAAATCAACTTTCTTATTTAAAACGCAGTTTTAATATGCACATGAACACCATCGGAATGGGATTTGCCCAGTGACAATCGCAATAAAATCTGTTTGGCGCAAAACAATAACAATACATGCAGTTAATGAAAATTAGTAATTACTTTCATTCGAAACTAAAGCAAGAATTTTTAATTAGCTTCATGCCTTTTACTTTTAAAAAGATAAACAAATTGTTTGAAATATATCCCTCATCTCTCCTAATTAAATTTGGAGAAATAAAAGCACAATTTATGTTTCTTATAGTCGAATTAAACACCTTCTTAATTAATTCAGTATTAAATAAATATTAATCTTTTAAAATGGTAATATATATAAAAATAATTTTGAAGGGTTATTTTTCTACTTTATAATAAGGGATTTAGAAAACTTCAGGTGTTGTATCAGATAAAGCTTGTAAAACTTTTTTCAAGAATTTTTTTAAGAAAATATCATTTTAAATAAAGTCTATTAACAGTTATCTATTTCTTTAAATTTCTACACTATCTTTTTGCTGTAGCCTTATCTTCAACTGACACAATTTATTGCTTTTTAGTATTATAATACATGTGAAAAAGTGATTAAATTTAATAACCTAATTTTTAAACATTTATAACTTAATAACCCATAATAGGACTTGGAATTGACTAACATTTTATGGAAAATATAGAAAACATCATTCTTTGTTTCAACATTTTTTCAGCTATTAATCTAAAATTATGAAAAGAAGCTAATTAGTTTTTAAACAGGTGGTTGTTTGAAAATCAGGACACTGAAGTATTAGAAAGATTAAAAGCTCAAGAAAAATAGCATTAAAAGCTTAAAGGATTAAACGCAGAGTTTGAACCAATTGTTTTTTGAATAAAAATTAATTTTTGTAAAATTAGGAAACGGGGATCAAATCTATGCAGAGAGTTTTACCTTGAGAATATTTTAAATTGAACGTGTATATTTAAAGTTGAAACTTTTTAAGAAAGGAGTAATGACAAGATTTTACTGTAAACTTTAAGATGAACAATTTAAGTTATTAGGCATTAAGTTACAAATAAACGAACGAATAACTTAATATTGTTACTTTTGCAATTTTTTTGCTGATCAATACATTTTTTTAATAACTTAATTATATTATAAAGCTAAAATGTAACCAAAATAATAGATAAACTAAAATAGAAAAATGTATCACTAATTATTTACTTCTTATTACAAGAAGCTATTCAGTGACAATTCAAGTTGACAGCTTGAGGGAAACTATATTGTTTACCGTTGTACCGGGATAAATATCCCTAAATATGATCCTTATATATTTAACCCTTCAATCGGCTGAAACTTAGAAAGTCGCTCTCTGATGACTATTCTAAAACTGGCTCCGTCGTAGAAAGTCGTTCTTCGATTATTACTCTTAAACCGGCTCCGGCGTAGAAAGTTGCTGTCTGTTTATTACCCGAAAACCGGCTCTGAAACACTTGCCACCATTCCATTGTCACCATTGCTGCAGAGAGGCCGTTTTCAAAGCATTCAGCTGAAATATTTTTGCCGTTCAAAGGGTTAAAAGTGATTGATACATTTAGAAACAAGTTATAGACAGAACAATATTGATATTTTTTAATAAAGCTCTGTATTTTAAAAGAAAAGTTTATATTGTATGTAGCTGTATCAGCATCCCAAAAGCGTTAATCCAGACTAGAACCGAATTACCAGAAGTCCAGTTTAAACGGAATTTTCCTTACAATATAGTGATACGAGTTTTAGATGGGGAAAACTTTAAAAGTGCTATTCTTTTCAAAAATACTTACAACCTTTCCTATAGCTTAAATTTAGCTTTAATACTACTGTATAGGTAGTCCTAAGTTTTTAACCTAAAACCAGATGTTGGATTAGCAAGAACTGATCTAAATTTTTTGAAATCCCGTCTACATTAACCGGATGTTCGGATTAGCGAGATCCTGATTAGCGGTATTCAACTACCTTACGTTATTCATCGGTGATGCCGCATCTCGCTATTTTTTGCATAATATAATTTTGAGTTGCCATTGATTATAGACTCGATTTTTGAGATGTAACTCTAATATCGCTTCTTCATATTCATAATACTCGATAAGTGTTTTAGATTAAAATTTCCACCATTTTCTTAGATATCATTATTATTTTCTTTCACTCTTTATTAATCAACTTTTTTGACTCAAGGGTTCTTTCATGCTAAAGGTGGAAAAAAAGAAATAATAAAATAAAATTAGTCTGTAGCTTTATAATTTATAAATATAATAATTTTATATCTTTCAAAATAGCGGCAGTGGCAATTCACAGTTTTTCAGTGTAAAAATATATGTTTATGTTTAAAAAATAATGAACACATATTATTTGATGAAGAAGATCAGTTGTACCACTCCCACGATTCTTAGCTTAAGCTTGTTGAAATCGCCTTTAAATTTTTATATTTTTGATATTTTCTCGTATCTAAAACTTTGATATAATACAAAAACTATGTTTCATAAGTATATATATATATATTGCAAGTATTATTTCCTGAAACATCTTTCCCAATCTTTTATTTTGAAACAGTGAAAGAAATATCTATATCTGTGGACCTTACTATTTTACTGTCTATGTTTCAAAAAGCCCTGCTTTCTTTAAAGTTAGTTCAATAAACATTTCAAATTTTTTATTGCCTTAGTTTCATTTATAGCAAGAAGGTATTTCCCTTCTTTTCTCATGTGAAAAGAAACTGAATTTTAATTTATCTTCAGGAAAAGGTCTTTGAACTTGAGAAAATGCATTTTAAGATGTTCAGCGCTTGGTTTACATAAGAACATGCTAATGTGAATTAATGATAACTAAACGCCTTCGGCGACCAGATGTTCACCTATAATATTAATAGCCTTTGGATATTCTACCAACTTGGCGAAAAATATTGGCGGTTGCATTCAGGGATTCTGCCAAAATTTATTTTGTGATATATCTTGAAAATGGAGGGAGGTGGGGTCAAGCAACCCTTAATGTCTCATCGAGTAGCGCAAAGCCTTTTTACTATACCTAGACACCAGCTTTATGGCCTAGCTGTCACCGTTTAGAAGTTAAGGGGGGGTGTAACGGATATAAGTGGCCACCCTATATACCTGCCCTTATTAAGTTGTGTACCTCTTTGAATTCGTGAATAAAGGTTTTGTCTCAAAGGGCTTGTCTACCTTTTTGAACTACCCTCGTACAGAAAAGAGGAAAACTCATTGAAGATAAGAAGCTCAGAGATGGATTCTGCAAATGTCCATGACATTTGGGAATTTTAGAAAGTAAGGTGCGATAATGAGTCTATATTTAAGACAATGCGACGCCACGTCAGAGGTTTAGAGTTATAAAATTTATTTGCTTATCTGACAACCCGGATTCAGTTCCCGGCTAATGCAGTAAAGTTTTAGTATGGCACAGTACGTCATTCTTTGCTATTACAGTTTGAAGAAGAAAGCATCAAGTGGATTATAGGAATGAAAGCTACTTTTCAACTATTTTTGTCAGATTGAACGGGGATGTATTGTGCATGCGCTGTCTCCTTAGCTCCTCTCCAGACATCCATTTCTTCATGGGCACAGTAGGCTCATTAAAGAATTATCCTTGTTTACAATTTTGTTATTTTTGAAATTAAATACGTGAAAGATTCTGATTGAATATCTAAAAAGACAAAAATAAGGATTGAATATTTAAAAAGACAAAAAATAAGGATTGAATATCTAAAAAGACAAAAAATA
>BGPR01003698.1:0-22870 GCA_013235015.1 Araneus ventricosus
TATATATATATATATATATATATATATATATATATATATACAACTATAAAAAGTAAGAAAACAAAATGTAAGTGCGGTAAACAGACAGTGCACTGAAAGGAGAAAAAAAATTCACTTTTATATTAAGACAAAAATAAAGTAAGATAAAAATTATAACATGCAAACATAAAATAGCACATTAATATGAAAAAATATAGGCTATCATTATCATGCTGAGCCTGCCCGTTTTCAACTGGTTATTTTCTAGGAGCAAATTCTGTGACAAGCAATATCTGTACTCTTTGTAATTTTGAAGCAAGCTAGCAAAGCGACGTAATGCACAGAAGGGATGAAAGAACTTCTTTAATATCACGCGCGCGTCTGCCTTAACACTGAGACTAGGCAACTTGACTGTTTCGTTATAGATTAATCCGGCATTAAATTCAGAGTCTGTCTCATTATAGTTTCTAACTTACAAGGTCTAATCTATGCATCATCGCTACTTAAGTATACTAATGATAGTCTTAATTTATTGGAGCGTGCGTAACATAAAGATTATGCAGCACGTATTAACACTTTAATACAAGTTCACTGCAAAATTTGCGAAGTGTCTCGATCTTAGTATACATCCTTAAAATTACAGATATCTTGAATATCTCTTCCGAATTCAATATGATTAAAGATTAGGTTTCATTCTATAAATTTAATGCCTTTCATGCATGGAATAATTGTTAAAATATTATATTTCTTACATGCTTATAAAAATAATAAGTGTCATTTAAATTAATTTTAGATAAAAATTAGTTGAATGTATTCGATGTCTTCAATTATACCTTTGTTCAGAATAAACCTTTTATCCTCCATTTCGCATTATAAAGCTTTTATTCTCTTCTAGCTCTTTAATTATAAATTTTGTCTGACAAATTTAGCTGTAAGAACTCTATAATGAGGTGAAGTATTAGGGATATAATTGAATTCGAAGTCATGTTAAAGGACCATTATAGCAAATAGAAAAGCCGTGATAACTCTTAACCAGTGAAACTTGATAACGATAATGTAAATGAGAAGGCAAGTGCTTGAAAGCAGCTCATAATTCTACAGAATTATTTAAAAATCCGAAGGAAATAATTGTTTTATGCTAAGGAAATGATGAGTAAAAATAATTTGTAAGACATAACGATAGAGGCAGATATACACTTTGCAACGGTTCGAGCAAAGCGAGGTTCTGTTTGAACTCGAATCGTCCAGCATTCCATCTGCTTGCCTACAAATTTCTTTGTTACGCAGTTGCGACCAAACGCCTTGTTCGATTTTCTTCGAGTTTGACGTAAATATTCCTTGAAGTTATTGAAAACAACGTGTTCTTCTTCTTATTATTAATCCTTCTGATCTGAATCAGATCAGATCCATGAGATCGCTCGCCCTCATCACCTCCAACACGAGCTTAAGCAGGTCATCATACACCAAGGCAACACAATCAAGCAGATGTTGCGGAGTGGCCTCAATCATGTTGCACTTTGTGCAGAAAACAACGTATAAGCAAGTGCATTTATTTTTTCATTCCGTTTCAAAATGAACTCGAAAGGTTTACCGGCAACCGAAGGGCGAATATTAGAAATAGCATTATAGAAGTGTATTGCTGACCTACCAAGAGAGAGAGTGTGTCTCCCCTCCTCTTCTACTATTCGTTTCAAAACCCGAAACATTTTGGACGATTTTACTACGGAAAGAGGTGACAGGAAACGAGTAAGATGGGCGCTTTTCCTGAGTTCTTTGTTAGGTCATGTTTTTCAGTTAGTCTTTACAGCAAATCAATAAATGAGAATAAAATGTTTCTGTATACCGCTAAGTAAATTGTAAACATTTCCTCCTCCATTTTTCTCTTCCCCCTGTTTTGATGAAATCAACTCCCCCTGGTGCATGCGCAAAAGTGCGGAGGTTTCCACATCTGAGAATGATCAGCAACTCTCACCAGGTTGCGCAATGGCAATATTGACTAAACCTCTAAATATTGCAATGATAAGCAGATTTTTTTCTCTTTCTTTTGAAGCGAGGTTTGTTGTCCACAGAACTACTAGTGTGAGAATTGTCAATATTCAGAAATTTGATTTACACGTTTTGTTTACAAAATTTTAAAGCTTGTCTTGCAAATGAAATCTATTCATTTACCGTGGAGCGCGTATAGAATTTACTAATAACACAGATATGTGAAGTCACTTCGGCGGAAAGAGTTATTTGACTGAAGCATTCAATGTGTACTGTTCTTACACAAATAGCTGACATTCGCAAATACGTAGATGGCGTTTCCAAATATCACAGAACTGCGTGCATACGGAAGATATTTTTGACGACTGAATGAGCAAATATTTCTCGTTAATTCAATGTTATTTCGCAGAAATACCTTAGTTTATTATTTGTAGTTGGTTATACTTTTGAAAACACGTATTCAATGAAGTATCTGTAGAAAATTGAATTACAAATGAAAAATCCTAATGGATGCTTTAAGAACAAGCTTTAAAATCTGAAATAGAGTTTTGATAGAATAAAAATATATTCACGGTATTAATGCAATTGAAATTAAATAGCAATTTTTGCGCTGCTGATCGGTTTTCCATGAATTTGAACTTTTAAAGTTTGCTTTTAGATATTTCAGAAAATGTTGTGGAATACTTAACTCATGGCACGAATGGATTAATGTTCGCAATTTATGGAATTTCAAAGAAAAAAATTAAATAAGTATAAATATGCTCATTATTCTGAATGTAAAATGCAGTTAATTCTAATAAAATGTATTTTTAGTTTAATAAAGAAACAGAGGTGTAAATCACATGACTTCAAGTAAACTGTTTAAAAAAGTTTTGCAGTTTAATTTTTGCCTGTAATTTTACAGCATTGGAAATAAATCCTTATTTGCTTTTTTAAATTATACGAATTTTCGAAAAATTACAGATGCGTTACTTTAAAAAGCTAAACATTGCTTCTCAAACCCATGGGACCCTGTTGATTAAATTTTAACTTCAGATTTAATTTTTTTAATTATAAAAATTCTTATATCACACGGTAATATACGGTTATACTGTAATAATACTCAGACGCTTTTAATGAAATGCTTTAATATTTTTTGATTAAATAGTAGTTAAGAAAATAGAGAACAAACTAGATAACTGATACTAGAAATTCTAGGAAGTTTCTCCGTCTATTAATAGTGTCATATTTTGGGAAGGATAAAAGTAATATCTTTACAAACAATGGATTGGTGATTCCTAACGGAGGCTTTCTTTACATCTTTGTATTTGTTTCTTTGAGCAAACAATTTTGAGTTTTCCTGAGAAAACTTCATTTCTGAGAACTAAACAGGATTATATGGCTTTTGTAGTGATAGCGATATTTGGCCATACTCTAGTAAATATATTCTTTTTATTATATTACTTTATTTCTGTTGCTTTATTTGATTAATTCTTCAGTTTATGCTTAATTTTAGAATTCTAAACTAGTTGATGCTATATAATTTACCTTTTAATGAACATTTTTTTGAAATACTCTTTATCATAATTAAACCTCCGTTAATCGCAATATTTAATAAATATGCGTGTCAGATTAGGTTAATCTATTTTACATCGCTTTATTCTACTTTTAATGTATTCCTATTTGAAACTGCACATTTACTATCTCATTAGGAGTAATCACAGGTATAAAGGGAAAATTTTCAAAACCGAGTGACCACAGAAAAAGTTTCTATCCATGAGGTACATTGCGACCACTTAAAACTGTATTTATTACGAAAACGAAGTGTTAATATGCTGAAAATCTATTTTCATTAATAAATGGTGAAGATATATTTTGATTGGTTTCAAGCATGCATAAGTGGAAAAAAAGTATTATTTTCTTTCAATAATAATAATAATAAAATAAAACTCTCTTGCACATGGCTGAATGCGTGAACTAAATTAGTTCATCAACTAAATTTTAGATATTTCTAATATTTAAAACTATTTATACAAAATTTATCTATTATACAAAACAAAATTATCTACCTATGTAAAACAAGGGAATAAACTACTTCTTATTAATAAAATAGTTCACTTCTGCTGTTTCAGAAAATTCAACGCTTTGTTTCCTAGAAAACTTGTTGCAAACATTTAACAGAAAAGAAAATGCATGACTGTATAAGTTCCACAAAACCTCAACGAAATAGAATTATTGTATTCTGAATGAGTATTAAATTCGAATAAGAAATTGTTTCTTGATTTTTTTGGTTTGCTTTTAAGTTGTTTCTGTAATAGCAAACAGTAATCGAGTTGAATACACTTCAAAAGCCTCATTTTTTGATGGAACACGTGCAGTGACAATAAAATTTCTTATAAATTCTCGGACATTTTTTTAGTTTATTCGATTTGTAAAATTTTAAAATAATACTCACTGTTGCAAAGAAAGAAATGAAACCATAAATTACCAATTACTTTCCCATCACCTCTAAATGTGGATCCTCTTTGATTTTCGCTATTCTGAAGCATAGTTTAATGATCTGCATTGAAAATGAAGCCAATGCATTGAAAACTTTTTCTTAATTCGACACCCACTGTTCACTTCATCATTTTTAAATATCAGCCGTAGTTTCCACCAAATTTGATCATTAAACAGGTAATTACCTCAAAATATTTCATCACAGTTATTAAATTATACTTATTTTTAGCCTAACTTCAAATCGCCATAAAAAACGATTCTTCAACTGATAAAAATAACTAATTTTTAAAAGTCGTTAAAACAAGTCAGACCATTATTGTCATCAAAAAAATCCATGCTCACATAAGTGCATTTTAATATAACTGCCACTCCAAATTTAAATAATGTTCTGCAGAAAGAAAAATTGCATTAACTTCAAGTACAAATGGGTTTTTAATTTCTGGAATCGTTTTCGGGAAGTGCCCAACAAAAATTCGCGATTCATCTATCAAAAGTAAATCTAATGACTTCCAAATCCCCGTAAATGTTTGTGCACATTAAACACTTCTCATCTACTACATTTCTAAATGCCAAGGGAACAGCAGCAGACATCTGGTGACTGGAAATGTGAGCCGGGTATATACCGCCATTAATTCACTTAATTGTCATAGGTATTAAACTTTTCGGTACGCGGAGATTTCAGTCGTTTAATGTCGTAGACCGTGGAGTATTACTGCATCCCCCTTTACGTTTAATAACTTTTTGACGTGCACGCGAATCGACGTCAGGGTTTCGTACGGTAAATGTACTTACGACTGCTACGGAATTTGATTCATAATCCATTTAGAAATTTTGTTCGACTATTACCCGTTGAATTTCGTAGGAAGTGATGGAATGTGCGGGATAGAATAAGTAAGATAAGCGAAAATAAGAAGGATAGATGTGTGAAAATTATTCACTTTTTATTGATTTATGGCTGGATTCATAATCGGTATGAACGCCCAAGCTTTCTGTTATCCTTATTATAAAAAATAACGCAATATGCTACCAGTATGTCAACGAATTCAAATGCCGTGACAGAAAAATGATTTTGCAAAAGAAAAAAAAAATGTTTATTTAAATATTGCTGGAATCAAAAAGAACCAAAGTCGTTTGTTTAATCAAAACTGTCTTATTTTGAGAAGAAAGAAAAATCTCGTAGCAAGATCCGGTTACAGTTAAAAAGATATTAAAAAAGAGAAATAAAACAAAATAATTTAAAACTCCGTGGATTTGATAGCAAGCACATTGAATAGATGAATATAATGCAATATGGCACTTTTGCATGGCATGTTGTAGATCGAGTGTTACTGGATTACCCCTTTACGTTTAATAACTTTTTGACGTGCACACTAATTGACATCGGAGTTTCGTACGGTAAATGTACTAATGTTTCCAACAGAATTTGATTCATAATACGTTTAGAAATTTTGTCAGATTGTTATCTATTGAATTCGTGGGAAGTGTTGGAATGAGCGAGATAGAAAAATGGCTAAATTTGGACAAAATAAGGAAAATAAATGCCTAAAACTTTTTCACTTCTTTTTATTGATCTATAGCCAGACGCGTCATCGGAGTGAACAACAAATATGAACACCAAATAGAACGAATAGAAGGATATAGTACAATAAGTCATTTTTACTGATATTTTGCCATAGGAGATGAATTATTCCCTTAATCCAGAAAACGTGATCGTAATGTTTCAGTGCAATGTTTTTGTCTCAAAATAAAAAATTAACGTGTCTTTACTTATTTAACTATTGATCTTGTTCTGATATTCCCAGATTTAGTGTTTATTTCCATTTTCTTTTTGCTTTCAAAAATTGGTATAGAAAAAATAAATAATTTAAAGACTTTGAGTTCCGAAAATGAATAAAAAGCAGAAAATAATGTATAACAATAATTATAATCTCTTGGAATAAGTTATAAAAGTAAGTGATTATTAATAATAGTTCATATTACCTAAATGATCCATTGAATTTCGTAGTAAGTTTATATATAAAATTGAAGAAGATATAAATTTTGGGCAAAAATAAGTGGGGTTAATATATATAAACTATTCACTTTATTTTTATGAATCTACGTCTATGTGCATAATTGGTATTTACACCAGCCACACTGAAAATATTAGACATAGAGCAATATCGACATTTTAACAACTATTTTGATAGGGAAAATGTATTATTTCTAAAACCCAGTAAAGTGTGAAAAAATTGTTAAAAATTAAAATTTAATCCATCTTGGAAAGTCTAGATTGAAAATTTAACTTCCTTCTATTTTTATTTCCCCTTTGGCATAATAGTATGGGAAAGCGAAATGTTCGTTTGCAGATTTCGAGATTCGAAAAAGATTAAAATGTATCAAATAATGTGTAGCAATAATAATTATTGCTTCCTTAGGTTATGAGGGGAAATGTTTATTAATAGTAGTTTTAATCATTTTATATTTTAATTAAAATAAAATGAAACAATTCGAACGGTCGAAAACTTGACAAATTTGTAAATGATTTGTTTCAGAATAGGTATATCCCTCATTATCTTTAAAATATACATTTCTGGGATAACATTATTTATAGTTAATTTTTCAATTTGCTAGAACACGCATGCATCTCTACTATTTTAAGTTTTGTTGTGCGAACTAAACCAGTCTCGTTGATTCCGCGATAAATAATGAAAAGTTTTAATGCAGTTGATTATTTTCTGACTCTTAAAATATCTGTTTTTTTATGATATGTATGAGCAAATTATATGTAAAATTTACTGACTTCATTCTCTAAAGAATCATTACTTGAATACCTTGTATATTTAATTCAATTAGGAACATTGCATACTCTGACATCTCTGACAGATTATTTTTAAATCTTAACTTATTTATATGTGTTAAATTTCCTGCATTCTGAGGTTTAATTATAATTCTAAAGCTCCTACTTTTTATTCAAAATTCTGCAATGAAATGAGTAATAATAGCTACTTTAACTGAAAACTCACATTAGATTTCTGTCAATGGCGTCCTATTTTGGAGATTATTTGTAAAACTCTATGAAAAAAATTCAAACTAAATAGCGCTATAATAGCCATATTAAAAACTCTGAAACAATAAAAAAAGAAATTTTCAAACATTGCTTTATTTACTCCCAATTGGGGAAACAAACTAAGGAATGAATAAATAAATTTTCGAAAAATGATTTTACAAATCGTTCTTAATGCAAATTCTAATAAATAATTAAATAAGCATCATACAGTGAACACCAAATCGCATCAATTTAATTTTCTTCTCCAACATACAAGTTCCTCGTCATTCTTTCTCACTCAAACGCAAGACGAACATTCCTCGTAGTGATTTCTGAATCTCCTTCTTATGATGAGACAGATGGCAGAATTCGTAATCTATTGGCTTGTACAGAGATTGGAAAAGGGAAAATCGTAGCACCCAGCTCATTACTTTGTTAACTTCTTCCATGCCTAAAAAAGAATCCTAAAACAAGAAATTGCACAGCATTGCTTTATTTACTCCCATTTGGAAGATAAATCGAGTGAATGTCTCCGATATGTGAAAGCAGGTTCGGAATTCGTTTAAGATTTTTTGTTCCGTTAAGTTGCCTTGCTTCGCATCTGTTGTGTTCCTTTTGCTTTACCTGCTGCTGCTTTATGTAGGTTTAGATCTCAAATATAATAGAATTTCACTTCGTTTGTTGTTCCGCGTGATTGAATTTGAAACAGTTTCGAACAAAAAATTAAACTGGGAAAGATACCATAACTTGTAAGCGGATTTGGGAAATAGTTTTAGAGGAAATGAGATTTTAGGACTGAGCGGGGAAGCATTGCAGACATCGATGTTACGGCTTTCAATAATGTCTAACTTAAGTGATATTTTCTACTCTGTTATTTATTAGGGTTGTTAAATATTCATGAATGCTTTACTGAATTCTTTCTTCCCAGCATAAGAAATTTCGAAAATGCCTTTTATGAATCAAAATTTTATGGAACATTTGAGAATTAGAACGACGCCTGAGAAGATCTGTCGAGATGAAAATATCAATAGAACAATTTAAAAAGTTTATGAATGCAAATAGTTATTTTAACCACAGTTATGAAATAACCCTTTAGAATACCGTGGGAAGTAAACTTAACATCAAATTCATCAATTTTTAAATTCTTTTGGAAAGCTACTTTACCAAATTTTATTGGAACTGCTATATCTTATAATTTCTGAGACTAAGAAAAATATTAACATAGACCACATAACGCATAGCTCACATAGACCACATAATGTGGCTTTAACACTTAAATGAAAGTTTATATAATGTTTCAATGAAAACAAAAGTCCATATATTTCAGTTTCTTACTCTAAACCATAACGAAGCGATTTGATTCGTCGATTAATTATTAATCAATCTACGTTATTCACAAGTCAAATTAATTCTATATAATAAAATAAATGAATTTCATTTCATAAATCAATCTCAATTCCAAAAACATTTTTGCATACCACAGATAGGGAAAGATGACACTTTTAATGGTTAAACTGTCTAGGTTTTGAATCAAACTAAAATAATGATTCTGAACATTTAATTAAAGCACAAAAATTGGACTTAATGGTGCAGAAACTTTTCTTGATTCTTTAACACTTTCAAATTTTATCGCTGAAAATTTCTTTGCTTAACCATGCATATTAAAAGGTCCTTTTTTAAAATAGTAATTTGAGCAAATATTGAATTATTTCAAAGGAATTTACATCACCTATGCAAATGATTGAAGATTTAAGACATATCTAAAATAAATATTTTTCATTTAATGGAGTTTAATAAGTTAATTTAAATTTAGTTACCTACGTAAGCAAATAGCTGTAACCCTCTGACTGCTCATCCCGCGATTACCACGGGTAGGAAGTAAGTTTATTTTCTGCTGCATCTTGCGATTTTCGCAAACTGCTGTGTTTACATAGAGCGCTGAATCATATTATTCTAATAAAGCTTTGCATATAAATAACAATTCGCTGGGTTCAGCGGTATTTGAGCATGTTTGCAAGCGTTGCATCTAAATACAGTAGACTCTCTCTAATCCGACACTCCCACTAGTCCGACGCACCTGTTGGAACATGTTACTTGGTGATGAGTCATTCTTTCGTGTTAAAACTTTAAACCTTCTCCCTTTCAGTACATGATTTTTCTATTGACCCTCTATAGTCCGTACACTTTCTGTAATCCGACAGGTGTCCTGTCCATATGTGTCGGATTAGATAGAGTCTAAAAAAACGGCAGTCAGAGGGTTAAAATATATATATTAATTTGTAAAGGAATTTAAATCAATAGAAGAAAGTAAGAAAAATCGCAGATTTCAACTGAAATTTAATCTAAATTTTTCAAAACAAATATAATTACTTAATTTTATTTGATTATCTATTCATCTTTTAAAATATTTTTCATATTAATTTAAGATGAATTTTATTTATTAATTAAGACATGCATTTGAAAAATTATATGTAAACTATTGCCGCTGCAAATGAAAAATTAGTCGGATCCTTATCATTAATTTATTTTAGCGTTGCACGAATTTCACTCGTCATTAGAGGCCTTAATCCAATCTTTCATTATTTTATCACACTTTGAAATCCGTGAAGTGGACTTGAAGTTGCGAAATCAATAAAAGTTCTTCCTTTCTAATCATTACTACGGCCTGTGTTTCAACACTGTATTATTGAGCAATGTGAATATACATAGGAATACAAATCCTAGGTTTTAGTAAAAATGGGTGCTACTGAACGAAGCGTTTTTATCTTTAAATTGATTCAAATCCAAGCAGCATTATGGTGTTGTACCATTGATAAAATTAATCTATAAGTCAAATTTGGAAACAGGGATGCCGGCTCATGTGTCGTCCTCATCAACTGACCTCCATCAGGAAATTAGTCATAAAATAGTCCTAGTGAGATTCAAACTGAGAAAGCAACCCAATTTAAAATGAAATCTATTAAGACTTGGCACCCTAAGAATTCCGGAAAATCCATGAAAATATCGATTTTCAAATTTTGAGTGGAAAATGATCCTTCAACCTTTGACTTAATTATCAGAAAGTTTCAAAGTAATCAGACAAATATTTAGTGAGATATGAAATTATTTTGTCTAACGCGTTATCACGTGCCACGTCCACTTCCAATGTTAAATCATGCATGTTTCATGTGCAAGTTGCAAAGCCACCTAATTTTTTCCATGAAAGCAAAGTAGACAGTAACGGGTTATTCTTTGTTTATTTACTGTTCTACTGCTTTCGCTTCTTATTATTTATTAAGCACATTTCATTCATCATCATCATTACTGCTTTCTTTTCTCTTTTTGTTTGAATTTCTCACTGTCAATAACATTTCAATAAAATGGTTTTAAATTTTTTCTCTTCTATAATAAATATTTGATAAATAGTACTGCAGATCATTTATTAAATATTTTGATTAAAAAAATTTGAAAAAAGTGATTTTTTTAAAATTTTTCTAATTATCCTTATATATGATGATGCTCATTAATAATCATGGTTATAATATATATTAATAAAATTGATAACTTAGGACTTGCAATGTCGATGGCTGAAAAAAACTAGCTTGACATAAGTTGTTTTTATTACAATTTTATTGTTTTGAAATCTTTAAAGCTGTTTTCCTCAGTTTGCTTTTTTCCAAAATTGTGTCTGCTACAAAATGTTAAAAGTCAGTCTCTTTTTATTCTAATTACTTGAAATTTTTTATGTTCACTCACAAATGCATGCTGAATAGAATTAGGGATGTATTTGTAAAAATTTTGATTAGAAAATTTTTAAAAAATGTACAAAATGAAAAATTCTGATATTTTCCAAACATTTTCACAAAATTTTGGAAAAAAAAGTTTTCTCTGAAACTAATATAGACATCAAAACTCCGATCCCTAATTCTGTTAGGTACATTGAGAGGTCCCTTTCAAAAAAGTTTGGGGGAAAAATATTAAAAATTGCATTAGAAGAAGCATTTTAAAAAAAGGCTTAATTTTTTTTAAAAATTAGAATTTTTAAATTTGTAACTTTTGAAAATGAAAAATATTTCAGAAATTTAAGTTTCTGCTCAGTTTACGTCTACTAAAAAATTGAATAAGTTTGATCAAAATTATAGAAAAGAATTTGAGGGTGCCAAGTCCCCTTTAACAAATCCAGAACATTCAGGCAAAATCTATAAAATATGTTTATATGTCGGTTTTTTTTCAAAACATGGATATGCTAATATCCATGTCGATGAAAAAATTTTAAAAGTTTTAACTATACCTATTAATGCTATGAAGCATGCCATCCACAAATTATGTACTAATAATTCATGCTTCATTTCAAGTTTAACTGATAGCCCACTACCCAGATAGCAATTTTAGTTTGCAGCAAGCTTGCCACAAATTTGTCATGACAAGAGTGCAAGCTTGCAGTAAGTTAACGAAAGCTCCGAAGTCACCATGAAACGAACTTGCAGCAAGCTTTCCACAAGCTTGCCGTGCAAACTTATTGCAAATTATAGCAAAAACAGAGTACGAAACACAACCCGGGATAGAACTCGCGACCTCCCGGTTCCGAAGCGGAGACGCTAACCATTGAGCCAGTTGAACGCTGAGAGGAGAAGATAGATTTCGCTAATACATCGTTCGATTCGATTCGTATACGATTTATTTTTAACTATTTTCTGGATTTCATTCATTTTTTGAGTTGAGAATATGATTTGAAGTCAAAGAGAGAGCGATTTTCGCTAATAACTACGTTTTGCTAGTAGAATAAATTATGAAATTAGAGTTCAAAAGTAATTACTTTAAAATGGGACAAAATGTCTAGTTATTATTGTTCAACAAACACTGACTGTTTTTTAGATTTAATTTTGTTTATAAACGTTAAAATTTCAACATTAAGAAAAAGGCGATATAGTTTTCTTTAAAGTGAGAGTGATATATTTAGTAAAAAGATGGAAAATGTTTCAAAAATTTTTTTTATAAAAAAGTTATTTTTTTCACAAATTATCATTGATTTATTGAATTAATAAAAAAGAATTACGGTCTAGGAGATGCTATTAAAAATCGGATGTTTTTTAAAACAGAGACAAAGATAATTATCTCTTTATTGTGATATCTTTGCAGGAAGCTTGTTTTGCAAAATTGCAGCAAATTTGATTTGCAAGGAGGTGGCGCTATTTGTCACATCGAACTTGCTACAAGTTCGATTCAAGTTTGACGCGTCAAATTTTGCCATGACAAGTCAAAATCAAACTTGCTGCAAACTTACGTGCTATCTGGGTATTATAATGGTATTCTGGGGTCTGTTCGACCCATAATACATGATAAAATTCTTAATTTATAGCAAGCCTCTGTGGTAAGAATTGCATGAATCGTTTTTACGACCAGTGTTCACTATATTCTCTGGGTTTTTTCTCTTCCAAACAGTTAGTTAACCAAAGTGGAGTGTACGTAAAAGAGTGCAGATCAGGGTTTATATGGATAAAATTGTTTTTTAAGGATAGAATCAGCAAATCTAGGTACGAAACTCAAGAATGGAATGTAGAGATTTATTTTCGTTCAGAAAGATTATGAATCCTTTGAATCCCTTTCACAAGATGGATTTCTGCATTTGTCGTACAGCACCGAAAAGAAAGCCCTTTCCCAAGCCCACAGAAGCCACGGAGAACGATCTACTTGGAAATAGTCCGAAACTTATGATAAATGACATTCTCCAGTTCCCGAATTCTTTCTCCCTCCCCTAAACGATGCTAAATGATACTTTCCTTCTTTCCAATAACAATCCATCCATATTTCCTCTATCTCTCTTTTTAACGGCAGATACCTTCCCCAATCGCAGAGAGTGAAAATCCCATACAGATGATAACGTCCATGACATACTGTTATACCCATAACACAATTTTCATCCTGCAGTTCATCCTAATAACAAACAGCTGGGAAGACTGTTTCTGCCGCTGAAGTCCCTAACGGGCGAACCTTCCCTTTGGGTCGTCCGTCACGTGACCCGGAAAGGAGATAAAAATTGAGAATGAAGAAAGTGGAAAAAAGAACGAAGAAGAAGAAAAGCGAAAGAATCAAAACCGAGACGGAGTAGAAAAACGTGGAAGATTCATTGATTCCTTTGGACAGTGAAAATGTTTCTTTTTCGCGCTAAACGACTTGGGCTGACTTACGACCGTCGGGGAAGTTTTCTCTGCGAGTAGAAACACCATTTTATCTCCTTCACTCTGCCTTCTCTTTTTCTTCCAGAAAGGGACGGCCCAGGTTAGACATTCCCTCGCGCTCTTAAGAAGAAATGATTTTTGGCCTGCGTGCTTTTACTTTTTCATTAAGCGCACCAGCCATCAGCCGGCCGATGTACTGGCAAATAGAGCTTTCCTTGTGCGGTGTGAAAAACATGTTCGCGAGCTAAGTAAAGTGTGTCAATTGTTTGTTTGCTAATGACTTGCTGGGAAGCAAAGGAAAAATTATGTTACAAAGTAAGCACTTGATTGTGTAAGAGCTTAGAGGAAAATTGAGCTAAACTCATTTGATGCTCGTAGTTGGTACTTAGTAATTCTATTTTCTCTGCTCAGTAATTTCGTGTCTACTCTTTAATTAAAAGTAACAAAAAATTATTAGAAGTTGAATCAAGCTATATCTTTGGGAATGAAGTATTGGATGCAAGTATTATAGAGACTGTTTTATACAGGGTGGCCCAAAACGACAGCATAAACTCTACACAGCTAGATTCCTCGTTGGGAGTACATAAAAACTGCTCAAAGAAGCGTTCCTATACGATCCATAGTTTACGAGAAAAATACGAAAACAAAATATGACGTCACTGCCGGTGCGAGAAAAAACACTTTATTGAACATATCAACAGCAGTATATGCACAATTTAAAGCAGATGTTCCAAGTGTCCGCCGTGCATGTCGAGGCAGGCTTCAGCACGCCGTGGAATGACGTTAAGCCGCCGTTGAACTGGTACTATTTAAAAGGCTGCATCTTGCAGCTACCGGTAGTCTTCGTATGGTGGCCACGTATTCCGTTCGTGACTACGTTCGCCAGATCTTACACCGTTGGATTTTTTCCTATGGGGCCATCTCAAGGAACTGGTGTATCGAGACGTAGTGACAACACAAATGGACTTAGTTGCTCGTCTGCATGCTGCTTGTACTTCGGTGGACCCCGCGATGCTGCAACGTGTGATGACAGCCATTCCACGGAGTGCTCAAGCCTGCCCCGACATGCACGGCGGACACTTGGAACATCTGCTTTAAATTGTGCATATACTGCTGTTGATATGTTCAATAAAGTGTTTTTTCTTGCACCGGCAGTGACGTCATACCTTGTTTTTCGTATTTTTTCTCGTAAATTATGGATCGTACAGGAACGCTTCTTTGGACAGTTTTTATGTACTCCCAACGAGGAATCTTTCTGTGCAGAGTTTATGCTGTCGTTTTGGGCCACCCTGTATATTGCATCTCCCCGAAGCGATGAATCATTCAAAATATCTTACCATACTTGTATCCAATACAAATTTGTTCTCTTCTTTCCTTTAATATAATAGTGAAAAAACGATTGTGTAAATTGCTCACTTGAGAAAACCAGTAGATCTGACTTCGACAAAAATTTTGGTACAACAGAGTTTAAACAATCTGTCTAGACAAATTGCACCATCCTAATATTTTGTGTTATATGGATACTTTTCTGACCATTAGTTAGTGAAATTTGGTATATGTTATATCTGCGGAGAACTTGTGGTAAAATCTCGGCTCAATAACTGAGTCTCGCGGCTTCGAAGCCCAATTCTTTCATAGATTCGTTCTGGTGCGCGTTAAAGCAATCGATTATCGAATATCTTTCACCAGACGTAGAATACAAATTTCGGCAGAGGGTGCCGGTTGATATTTTAACCTTTTCATCCGACCAGGGCTCTAATTATGAGGTCCGTCCCAAAATATCCGTCGTTTAGTTTCGAATCTGATGTTAATATAGCTAAACCAACCCAACAGTTGCGGCAATCAGCTGCTTGAAATTTTTACTCTTCCACCAAAGTTTATGTTTTGATTTAAACAAATTGAAAATTCTTTTTTAATTTTAAAAATTCAAATTTGAATATCTCATGATTAATTTCAATAATCTTCATGAAACTTTATAGCCGGCATTTGAGGTGATATATAGCTTCATGTAGTCAAATATCTACTTTTACATACGTAACGAATTTTTCATCTTTGCGTAGGATAATTATTTAATGTTTCAATTTCTTGTCAGTTCGATATGCATGAATGCCGCCATTTCTGTCTAAAGATAGATGTATAAATAAATCGATTTTAATATAATAATTGCGGCGAATGAAACTGCAATCTCAGAGGTTTCTTAGCTGAAAGCGATCTTGATTGCAGTGACGAACAGGAAATCCATTTTCCTTCTTCGTGGGACAAAAACCGATAATGTTCCCATACTTTAACTAAAGCTTTCTTTCTCTTTGTATTACATTATTCGCAGCGCTCAGATGTAATTTACATTACTTAAGGGTTGCATTAGACTTGAAGGGTTGCTGCATAGAATATGTCTACGTAAAAATGTCAATTCGCAAACATGTAGTAAAATCTATCTAACCCACCGCTTGGGTTACTTCATAGTTTGATAGAACGTCGTTTAAAAGTTAGAATAGTATTTTAAAATCCATTCACTTTGTCTGATATCAGAAACATAATAATATACTAAAACATTATAAAGTAGTATTGAAAAGTAGATTTATTCCATAAGATCGTCGGGCTAAAGTAAGTAGCTTCTCTAATCTTGAGCTAAGATTCGATAGGACATAGTTTTGGAATCGCTCCCTCAACGACATCCAAACCACGTTTTACTGTATTTTATTCTTCGACTAAATGTAGCATAATACTGCAAAGATAATATCTGAAATAAAAAAAAATAGGGAATTTGTTATATATTTGAAATCCGCACGATCTGTATGGATGTATACACAGTATGAATGCATTGCACCATGTTTCACAAAATTGAGTGATGCTGTCATAAGCTTCAAAACTTAATAAAAACAACTATTTAAAATCTCAGCATTTCAGAACTCAGTGCGGAGAATAATAAATGCTCGTTGATACGTTAAGTTTATTAAAATAATCGTGTTTCCAAGTTAGTAAACTCCACATCTCTGAAGCTTTCGTTTGTTTTTCAATCTGTTCCGTAACACATGGTACATTAAAGGATAAGTCTTGTTAGTTCACAACAGCTGTATTTCATCATCTGGAAGCTTTTGTAGGGGTCACCCCCTTTAAATTTGAGAAGAAAATATTTTATACATGTGAGAAATATATTCCACGTTTCAACAAGGTTATATATTCTTAAATTTAATGAGGTGAAAGAAATTAAATTTAATGAGGTGAAATGATGCCTGGAATTGGTACGAATTCGACTCTTTTTTTCAGCTTGAATTACTCTTCTTGTTTTACTGGGATATTGGCATAGGATACACAGTTGATCCATCTCTAAACTTTATAAATGAACCAACTGGTAGTAAACATATCTGTAGAAGCACAGACAACTAACTTTCAATAATTAGATTAAACGAGCTCTTTGCTCTGAAAATGCAGATGAAATGCCAAACTTTTAATGCCATCAGAAACCTTTGTATATTAAGTTTGAAATTTAGTCCTCTCTGAGCAACACCGAGGCCGGGGTGACCTAATGGTAAGGCCTCGGCTTTGGGCCCGTAGGGTTCAAGGTTTGAAACCATATTCCACTGAAGATCCGTCGTGTGTTGGGCCTGCTGCATATTAAATCATAAGCAGGGGACCAAACGTCCTCCCGTTCGTGTGGTTCGGAAGCTTAGAGAGGGGTGAGCCAACTCAGGTGTCCTCCCCTTCATCTGACCGAGGTTCAAAATTACGAGGTCCGTCTCAAAATAACCCTCGAGTTGCTTCAAAACGAGACGTTAGTATAATTAAACTAAACAGAACAACATTACCAAAAATAAAAGCATGAAACCTAGCCTTCTCTTATTATTAAGAAATTTTATTTACGTTATTTAAGTTATTACTTTCTTTCTACACGAATGTCAGCAACTAGTTCTATCTAAGGTAAAAATTTAATTAAGACACGAAGAACTATATTTATTTAAATACGTTTCGAGCATAATTATGACGTGCCTTTTTTTATGTGTTTATATAAAACTTTCTCATCAACATTATTTTATTCTTAATACTTTCGTAATTTCGCCTTCTTTTCTCTATTCCATTACCATATTACGAGGAGTTTTAATTTAATCACTTAGTCTACTCAACTTTTTTTCCCTTACGTTATTAACAAAAACAAAAATTAGTTATAAAAAACGAAAGTTGCTGCCCTGTATATGCAGTTAAAGCATGTAAATCAAGAAAAAACTCATTAGTGTGCTCACTTTGTATTCGTTGGTCTTTATTTTTTAAAACAAAAGAATATTATTTATTTCATGCCAAGAATGCATCGTTAACTAAAAAGTGCGATTAGTGTATTAGACTAGCTTTTCTGAAATTCCGTTATGTCTTTTTATCAATCATTTCGGAATTCATGTCCATTGGTCATAGTTCTTAATAATCCTTCAAGTTAACATATCTTTCCCAGAATGCGCCACTCTACAAAATGTGGACAAAATGAAACGCAATATTTTTTTAAATAACTGTAACCACCTGATTATTAATGTTGGAAATGAATTAAGATGGTTAATGGTTGGTTAATGAATTAAGTTAAAAATTTACACAAGTTTTAATTTCAGTAAAATTATTAAGATGCTAATTATATATTTTGTTCATATATAGCGGGATTTATAACTTTCATCAAGTTAAATAAAACAGAGATATTTGAGACTATTTTAATTCTGCACTGGTGTCCAAAAATAATGCACTATTTTGAAGATGATACAAACTTGGAGTTAATACGGATATTATGGCTCGCAATCAGTTGCTAAGAATCGTGGGACTGTCGTCGGAACTCACATTTTACAGAGAAGATTCGGTCACGAGGGTCATTAGGAGGCTCCCAGAAAGGGATGAAGGCGAAAATGGAGTTTGACCCATCCTGTTTCGAAGAAAGCTGATAACGCGATGTAACTTTCATCAATGGTCATCTTTGATGTGCATAATATTTACATGCATTTTCGTAAACACAGCATAAATATTCGGGAAGATATAAAGGTTTTCATAAAATATCCCTAATTTTTCCGGATATTTTTTGTTCATAACATGCAGAGTTTTCAACCAAATTGTACGAATCTTACAGAATATTTGACAATATGTAAAAGAAGCTTTGTATTAAAATTTCAATTACATAAATTGCACATTATAGGAAATATGAGTATTTTCAGTAAATAAATTTTTACTGCGCATGTGCGAAACTTAGCGAAATTTTTCTTTCATAACTTCAAATCCAGATATATAAGGCAATTTATATAAAATTGCAGTTCGATACCGTTAGTATTCAGAAAGATATCGGCATTGAAACTTGGTGAATTTTGGTAAACTCAAAGAGAAGCCAAATGATGAGGGTTCTTGCACAAATTGATATTTTTTAAACTTGAATCTTCGAATAGTAGTCATCGAACTGTGATTTAAATTATGTATTTAACTTATAAGTATATATGAGTATTCAGGATATTCAACTTTCATGAAATTCAATATTACTGTTCGAAGATTTAAGTGTACTTCGTTCAGTTGTTACGTATTGCTATTATGTGTTGAGATATAAAAAAATTCGCAATGTACTGACCGAAAATCTATCATAACTTTTGGAATGAAAAATGGAATGATAAAACCTTGATATAAAAAAAAATTAAATGACATGAAAACAGAATCACATACGTAAATATTGCAGACATAGAAACAATAAAATCATAGGCTATGTCTGTATTGATCAATATGTAATATTTCATGACTTTTATAACATTAACGTAAAGGATCACCTTTGCCTTCAAGCTTGCCGAAAAGGGATTTTTTTTTATATTATTTTATGTTATTTTTTAATGTAATTTGTATTTAGTCAGTAACTACTTATATATTTTCTCTTGGGTTCGATTATATAGTTCTTTGCTCTTGGTGGGGGGTCTGATTAAAGAATTGATATATGGAAATAGTCTACCTTTGTTTCGATTTACACTTTTAAATATGCCAGATTGTTAATAATGATTTTATAGCGATGGCCCGTCGCGCTTTTAACAAGGGACACTGTGGAATCCTTTAGCAGGGGTGTCCACGGATAAAGTTACTTGCGCATGTCTTAGACTCGGATCATTTAAAAATTTAGAAAATGTGGTAAAGTTAGATTAGGACATTGCAGCATGTGAAATACAATTAAATTTTGATAATAAGAACTAATGTCATTCTAGAAATTAAAATGTTATTTATTTAATTCAATATAAAGGAATGTAATCTTAAATATATTGAAATTTGTCAGAATTAAGTATTAGAATTAATGGGCATAGATCGGCAATTAAAATTTAAAAAAATAATTCTCATGATTATGAGCTTATTCATTTCAGTACACAGTTTTTGAAAACATAGTTATTTGCATCCTAGAGGATAACACAGTTGACCTACTTGATCTTGAAAATTTATTCATTTGCAGCCTGAAAAGTCTTTTCCATATGGACTAACAGCAAATTAAATGGTGAGGGGCACAGTGTAAACAAAATTTGTATATAAATAAATTCAACATTTTTAAAGGTTTTTAAATACAACAAACAATAAGAAATTTAGATCAAAAGAGGAAATGGTAAAGGTGGAAAGTTGGATATTATATGGATGAAATTCGGAATTATGTAATCTTAACCACAACTGGGATAATATAAATAAAATAAAACATTTTATTTTAAACTTATTAAATGTTTTTTTAATAATAAATTTGAGGAATTAAAATTTTTTGATATTATGAAAAAAAATGTCTTTTTAGTTCTGGTAAAGTTTAAACTGGTATTTCTAATAATAGACTTCTATTTAGGGTTAACAAAGAAATGAGAAAAAAGTTTTTGTCTTGTTATTTTCTTGATATCTTCTTCGAAAAATTAAAGTTGCCTGAAATTATTCATGAAAATAATAAATTCTTTCCTGTTAAAGATATTAACATTATTTCTACTGCATTTAAATATAAAGAACGCTCAAAAACAAATTTGTAACTTACTATTATTGTAAAATTTAAATGAAATAAACAATACACACTGTTTTTTGCAATGAAGCAGATCTCAGGGAATTTATTGATTTAGATAAGGGACATATCATTAGAGGTAATTTGAATATTGTTAAATCTAAATATCAGAACATCTTGAGTAAGAGACTAAATTTGAGTTAGAAATAATGTTAGTCATTTTAGAATGATTAATTCCATTAATCAAACTTGATGTTTTCATTGCTCTAATATAAAGGAAATATCATCGGCCAATTGAGGATTTGGAGAATGGAAAAGCATATATTATTGGAAACAAAAAAAGTTTAAAAATAATAATATAAATATTAATAGAGATATTTTTTTCAACAAGCATCTTAAAAAAGAAATTGAATTCATTAAAGTTAATTTATTGAACAACAGTAGATAAGGAAGTAATTTTTGCTTAATGTGAAAATCACTTCAAAGATACTCTCTTAATGAATATATACTCAAATATAAAACATATCAAACAATAATTTGGAAAAAAGAACTGATAAAAGAATGTATAGCCAAAAAAACCAAGTAAAATCAAACAATCTAAATTATCCTTACCTTTTCCTACTATTAAATTTCATAAAATCCTTTAAAATTCAGAGTTGTTTTACGGAAGTTACATCTATTTAAAGTAAAATTTTTCTTTAAATTCTAAAATTATTCTAAAAAAAATCAAAGAAGAAGGACTTCATTATAGATAACAACACTAAATTTTAAATTTTATCAAATAATAAAATTTATAACATAATACATTTGATTTTGAAAATCATTTACTAGCCACCCACACAATAAACTAATTGAAGTTTGCTCAAATGTATATGATTTATACCTAAACACTGATTTAATTGAAAAAAAAATAAATGGATAGAAATCGTGTTAATTTGTGAAAACTATCTCTTTAATGGAGTTGAATACTATAAACAGGTTTTAGTATCCCTATGGGGTGTAGATATTCTAGTGCATTGCAAACATATTTCTTCATTCATATGAGAGAATTAATTAAAATAGAGTATTAGGTTTTGTTTGTGATGACCTTTTTTTAGTCTTAATTATGATAATTTTAAATTCCATTAACTGCTATAAGAGTAAACAAAAGCAATACAGAAATTAACAAATGCAATTTTTAGATTTGAAATTGAGAAATATTAAATTCAGGTGTATCTGTCACTTTTTGATAAAGAGTTTAATTTTAAGGCTATAATGTAATAATTTTCATACAAATCTTCATTATAAAATTTTTAGAAATTCCATTTTTTCTCAAATTAATAGAATAAATAGTATGTAACAACCATTTCAAATTTAGTTAAAACTTTTAGATAATTTAAAATATTCTTTAAGACAGAGTGTTTAAATTCTTTCATTAATATTAATAGTTTTTAAAGGGAGTATAAAAAATATTTATAATTTATAAAAATATTTATATAATTAATATATAATGGTTTTTTCTAATGAAATTGCTATAACTGTTTTAAATATTATTTTTTTATTCTGATTAATTAGTTAAATTTTCTTCATGATGGAGCTATGCTTCTTTCAATTTTTTGTTGCTTCCTGTATATTTGGCGTCCCTGGATTACATCTAAAATTTCGGCAGAGAGTGTTATACACCTCTAGTACTTTTGATTATTCTTTAAGTTGTATTTTTGTTTGTCAATGAGTTCTCGCATATTGATATTGGACAGGATTCAGGCCACAAAGGGTATACTTTTGATTTATAATCTACCCTTGACAGAAAATCTTGTCTGATTTTGGAATCTTTATAGGTGGTCTTCGATAAGTTTACCATTCGTTCCTTATTCATTTCTTCCTTTTTTGAACATTTTTGCTTTCGAAATTCCCTTTTATGTGTTTTTAAATATTATCGTTTCAAACTTCTGTTGTATGCAATCACTTGAGGCTAGTTACTTTTGTACGCTTGAAGATGTATTGTCACTCGTTTTTGTCTAAATCTGCTGTTTATTATCACTTTTTTTCCTTCTTTTATTATTAATTTTTAATTTTGTTGGTTTATCTAATTTTGTTGCTTTTATTATATTATAAATATTGCATTTCTTTGCCTATATAATACTATGAATTTTTTAATGTTTTATTAATTAATTTAATCAATTTATAAATTTGTCAATTTATAACTGTAGTATTCAGAAAGATATAATCATTGCAACTTGGTGAATTTCTGTACATTCTAAGAGAAGCTAAATGATGAGGGTTCTTCACAAACTGATATTTTTTAAACTG
>BGPR01003698.1:22895-72734 GCA_013235015.1 Araneus ventricosus
AATAAAAAAAACATAGCTGTCAAAAAAATAAGCAATACTATCAGTAAAAAAAGAGCTTGAGGTTATCATTCCGCTGTTTGTTGAGTGCAATAAACGTATGATTTCGTTTTTAATTTTTGTTTTATTATATTTGAGTTTCTATTGCTAAAAAAAGTGATGTGGATGAAAGGTTTGTAACATGTGTTCTGTTATTTTTAGATACATTTCTGAAAAAGTTTGCGTTTAATCTAACTTTGCATGATGATGGAAATTTCCATCATATTGTTTTTTTTTTTAAATTTATACTATAAATATATACTAAGATTTTTTAACCATTTTCCTTTAATTTTGAACATGAATTATATCACCTTGATTTATTTCACCAATAAAGAAAAAAATCATGCGAAGAAGGGTTAAAATACTATTTCTATATTTTTTTATAAACAAAACTTGCCGTAAACTGCCGTATTCCTGCTTTATAGTCAATACATGTAACACACAAAACAGAGTACAAATTGATAATAAAGTAATTTTAATGATGGACAGTAAATATAATCTCTTGCGAAAGCAATCTAACCACCTTAAGCTTAAACGTCACTTATTCTATGATGAAAATTCTAAATTAAAAACTACAAATTTCAAAAGCTTTATCGATTATCGTATAAAGATTCAGCCTATACTGGCATGAAAAAATATTTTATAATTAATTAACAAGCTATCAATTTCGTTAAATTAGGAAATATTTGCAAATTTATCACAACATTTATTCTGCGGAATCTCAACACAGTGTATTGATCTGGTGAATCTATTATCACCAAAGATATTTCTGCATGAAAAATTATCGAGTCATTTAAGAAAGGAAATGCAAGACAGGGAATGATTTAGTTTCTCCATCAATAATCGGTGGATAAGGTAATATAACCACTGAGTTAAATAACTCCGAAATTTAACCTTCATGAATAATATATTCGATTCCTTCATGAATAGAATTCCACCGGATGTTCTGGAGGATATGGAAAGGAAAAGGAAAAAGGACGAAACTCCAAAGATTGGAAATTGTAGAAGGAAATAATCCTCTCCCACGAAAGTTCATACATGTCTGCTTTCCTTATGATCTTTTCTGTGAAGATGGACTTCAGTATTTTTGCTTCAGGTAATAAATTAACGTTGGAAAAAAGGAAATACTGATATATAAGGAATATAAAAAAGAAATACTAGTTCTAAATTGTTCACATAAATTCTAATCTGTTTGTGTAGATACATTTATTAATTCATATGTGTTCATAAATGTCCTCATTTCTTATGATCATTTTTCTGTGAAGATGGACTTCATGTATTTTTGTTTCAGGTAATAAATTAACGTTGGAAAAGAAATACTGATATATAAGGAATATAAAAAAGAAATACTAGTTCTAAATTGTTCACATAAATTCTAATCTGTTTGTAAGGATACATTTATTAATTCATATGTGTTCATAAATGTCCTTATTTCCTTATGATTATTTTTCTGTGAAGATGGACTTCATAGTATTTTTGTTTCAGGTAATAAATTAACGTTGGAAAGAATGAAATACTGATAAATATGGAATATAAAAAATAAATACTAGTTCTAAATTGTCCACATAAATTCTAATCTGTTTGTAAGGATACATTTATTAATTCATATGTGTTCATAAATGTCCTTATTTCCTTATGATCATTTTTCTGTGAAGATGGACTTCATGGTATTTTTGTTTCAGGTAATAAATTAACGTTGGAAAGAATGAAATACTGATAAATATGGAATATAAAAAATAAATACTAGTTCTAAATTGTCCACATAAATTCTAATCTGTTTGTAAGGATACATTTATTAATTCATATGTGTTCATAAATGTCCTTATTTTTATGATTTTTTTCTGTGAAGATGGACTTCATAGTATTTTGTTTCAGGTAATAAATTAACGTTGGAAAAAGAATGAAATACATAAATATGGAATATGAAATACTAGTTCTAAATTGTCTCATAAATTCTAATCTGTTTGTAAGGATACATTTATTAATTCATATGTGTTCATAAATGTCCTTATTTCCTTATGATCATTTTCGTGAAGATGGACTTCATGGTATTTTGTTTCAGGTAATAAATTAACGTTGGAGAAAGAATGAAATACTGATAATATGGAATATAAAAAATAAAATACTAGTTCTAAATTGTCCACATAAATTCTAATCTGTTGTAGCGATACATTTATTAATTCATATGTGTTCATAAATGTCCTTATTTCCTTATGATCATTTTTCTGTGAAGATGGACTTCATAGTATTTTTGCTTCAGGTAATAAATTAACGTTGGAAAGAAGGAAATACTGATATATATGGAATATAAAAAATAAATACTAGTTCTAAATTGTTCACATAAATTCTAATCTGTTTGTAAGGATACATTTATTAATTCATATGTGTTCATACCTTATTTCCGTTATGATTATTTTTCTGTGAAGATGGACTTCATAGTATTTTTGCTTCAGGTAATAAATTAACGTTGGAAAGAAGGAAATACTGATATATAAGGAATATAAAAAAGAAATACTAGTTCTAAATTGTTCACATAAATTCTAATCTGTTTGTAAGGATACATTTATTAATTCATATGTGTTCATAAATGTCCTTATTTCCTTATGATCATTTTTCTGTGAAGATGGACTTCATAGTATTTTTGCTTCAGGTAATAAATTAACGTTGGAAAGAAGGAAATACTGATATATAAGGAATATAAAAAAGAAATACTAGTTCTAAATTGTTCACATAAATTCTAATCTGTTTGTAAGGATACATTTATTAATTCATATGTGTTCATAATGTCCTTATTTCCTATAGTCATTTTTTCTGTGAAGATGGACTTCTATAGTATTTTTGCTTCAGGTAATAAATTAACGTTGGAAAGAAGGAAATACTGAGATATATGGAATTAAAAATAAATACTAGTTCTAAATTGTTCACATAAATTCTAATCTGAAGGATACATTTAATAATTCATTAGTTCATAGATGTCCTTATTTCCTTATGATTATTTTTCTGTGAAAATGGACTTCATGGTATTTTTGCTTCAGGTAATAAATTAACGTTGGAAAGAATGAAATACTGATAAATATGGAATATAAAAAATAAATACTAGTTCTAAATTGTTCACATAAATTCTAATCTGTTTGTAAGGATACATTTAATAATTCATATGTGTTCATAGATGTCCTTATTTCCTTATGATTATTTTCTGTGAAAATGGACTTCATGTATTTTGCTTAGTAATAATTAACGTTGGAAGAAGAAATACTGATAAATATGGAATATAAAAATAAATCTAGTTCTAAATTGTTAATAATTAATCTGTTTGTAAGGATACATTTATTAATCATATGTGTTCATAGATGTACTTATTTCTTATGATTATTTTTCTGAAGATGGATCTTAGTATTTTTTTCAGAGTAAATTAATTTGATATGAAACAAATGTATAAGGAATACAAAATAGAAATACAGATCTAAATTATTCACATAAGTTCTAATGCTTTTTTAAGGATACGTAATTAGAAATGTATATGATATTATTGATAAATGAGTTATTTCGCCTGAACTTTACCATAGTACATATATCGTATGAATATTGCCAAGTATCTTGTACTAATAGGGTGTGAACCATATTTATAAAAGTTTGTGGGACGGAATTTGATGTTGTTTTCTCTTGTAGATTATGTAGGTAAATAAGCGCAAATGACTTTTTTTGCACCTTGTACCAAGAATTTGATTTAAAGATTATCTACAAATATTTATCATATAAAAATACGTTTCTAATTATAAATCATTTTTTATTTGTTTTATTTCCTGTTATTTGGTTGAAAAATCTTACAATCAAGGATGCCTAATCCACCATAGATTCAATATATTTATTTTGATCAATTTCTGCAACAAAAATACCGATCGAATAAAAAAGTTTTAAAACGTCTACTTTTTTATTTAATTGGTCTTATTACAATGTGTTGTAGGTTAATGTTTAGTAAAATAATATTTCATTATATGAGCGGAAAAAGTTGTTTTAATTATTGATCATCTGTATAAAATGTAATGCTAAGCTCCTGAACTTTTATACTCTTAGAAATATTTTTATCATTCAAAATTTTTGTTCAACTATTTTAAAACAAATTTATAACATTATACACTGATAGTTGCTCTAAGCCCACAAGGTCCTTAATCTTTATCACAGTTTTGAAATGACCACAAATATTATACCTATATTCTTTTCTTCTAAAACTTAAACTTATCAATTGTAAGAAAACGCATAGTAATAAAATCTCCGAGACATTCATTATAAAGGGCACTCGTCCTGCTATTATTCATCGTAAGCTTCATGCTTTAACGACGAACACCAAGTGATGAAATATTTTACAATGAAAATTCCTCAAGAATACAGAATGCACAATTCATTAAGTTTTCCAAACTGAAAGAAAATCATTTCTCTTTGAGAAGGGTGTTGCGGTGACATTTTCAGATAATAAATTGAGCTTTGGATGAAATATAAATCATCATCACATATAGATATATTACAGAATGATTTATTAATGGTTTAATGATTGAGCTGATGATATTCTGTTATAGAATTCTAATTAAGAGCAGTTCCCAGGTTTAATCTATCATCCGATGTATGTTTGAAAGAAAAGTGATATTTTGTCATGAGGAGAGTATATCTATCAATGCAGTATTGACTGAAATCTGTGTTAAAATATAATTGAAAAATAGTGATAAAATTAATTCGTCAATTTTTTTTGTTTTGTTTTAAAATTTTATTTATTATTCCTAAAATTTTATTAAAGGATATATTGCTGTCAAACAGAAATATTTAAGATTTAAAGCGTATTAAGCAGCATATTAAATGTGAAAATGTTTGCTTACTAAATGGAAAGATTTGAAAAGGAAATTATGGATTCCTTTTCATTCGCATAATTTCAGTGAATTGTATCAGATAAATTTCAGAGACAAATTAATATTTAAATAAATACATATTGATAGAACAAGGAAGCTGACTATATTGTATTTCAGCATTAATTTTAGACAGAACTCTGAAAAAAACAAATAAAGAGAAAAAATAATGCCACTGAATCATAATTTAATTTTCATACTAAGTTAATCAATATCTTTCTACATTTTGAAAATGCCAAACAAGGTTTTTCATATTGATATTAGTTTCATTTAAAATAATATAATTTATTTTTTCACACAAGTAAAATTTATTATTGCAAATAAAGAAAACTCACGCATTCATAAATAAATTTATCCTGTCATAGTCATATGTAAACAGATGTAATAGAAAACAGAAATATTAAATATATTGGTGAAATAAAAGGTAAAACACTTTATAGTAATAAATTAAATCATATAATGATTAAAACGAAATTAACAGGTGTCGTTAAGCTATGCAGAACTGCTCGGGGATTGAAGGATATTTATCATATTCACTTTATATATAGGCACGATGCTCTCTATTTTTTGGCATGGAGAGGCCTCACATTCAAGGTGCAAGTGTGAAGAGTGAGGTATTATCCTCGTCGTCTGATCTCGATTGATATCTAATAGTCCTCCTGGCTACCTTCTAACTGTAGGTTATTTTAAGAAATCTATGTTTCTTAATCTAAAAGAGCTACAAGACTCTTCAAGATATAATCTAATTTACTATAAAGGCAATGTTTGTGTGCGTGTGTGTGATTATTCCGATGTCCAGACGAATCTATCTCTTACAGCCATAGAAATTTGCCACAGATAGTCGTCAATGGTGACTGAGTGCACCCGAAGCCGAAATTTTAAATTTTAATCAGAATTTTTTTTTTATTTAATGTTTTGTGTTGTTTTGGTTGATTTTTCTGCATTAATTCTCTCATTAGAATGGTTTCAAATAATTGTACATACAAAATATAATATGTCGGAAAGAGCACGCGATTTCCGTTCTAATGAAGTTAGTTTTGAATTTCTATCTTAAATTACTGAATTTTGAGAATTTTTAAAAAATCAGCCAGTTTGCACTTAAATGTTGGTTTTGTTTTTAAATTTGTTGCATCCGACTTTCCAATAAACTATTTTCAATTTTTTCAGCTTATAACTGCAACGGTTCTGTCGGATTTAAAACGAGAATGGTTAAAATATCTTTTTTAATTTTTTAAAATTAATTTTTCTGGTAGTTAGAACTATGTTTCCTCTGCGAAGCTTCCGCCCATGACAGTCTCCGGACGGGTAATATTCATTGCTGTACCTGATGTCATTATTTGCCTGAGAGATGATGATTTACTCCATGACTTGATTATTATTTTTAACGCGTTTAACTTATTTCTTTGGCTTTCATACTTTGCTCGCGGTGTAATAAATATCACATTGTAATTTTTAACATTATTTGATTTAACGGTACTGGCTCGAGAGGAAAAGGGAGGCGGACCAACTCAATAATATATATATATATATTTCTGTTTTGATTTAGTTTTAAAACTTTCATTTATGCAATTGTATGTGGGCTTTTTTATTTTGTTGAAATCCATCCCACAGGGCAACGCATGTACCTGTACTGCTAGTACTTCATAAAATGAGTAATACATATATAGTTTACTCAAAATATTCTGATTTTTGAGGACGAAAGTTTATCCATTTTGACTTCATATTACTTCATTGTCATTTATAGAATGAAAAATATTATTAAGCATCCTGTGGGTACTTAAATTTCAGAAAAGCTTTCAATACAAAGGAGAAGTTGTTCTCATTTTTTATCTTTAAAATCACTATTCATTAAAATTTCATGTTTTATTTGAAGAAAACTTATATATTTTGATAGTTAACATTCAGAACGAGGACTGTAGTTTGAAAGTATGAAAGGGTTCAATAACCAACATCATTAAAGTTGATGAATGAAAAACCATAACATATGTGTTAACATTATTAAACAAACATACACTTCTCTTCCCATAAATGCACTATTTTCTGTTATCTTCGTATGTACTAGAGGCCAAGCAATAAACAAATGTTTGGAATTTAATTAAAATATAATCAGACCATGTTCGTTAATAACCTCCCATTAAAAAAAACGTCAGAAAATTTCAACTTCCTCTTCCTCGGCTTTGAATCAATTTCATTTAAAATACAACGATGGAAGTAAAGAGAAAATAAAACGAAATACGCAAGATTATGTTTAATTTGACAGTTTATGACTCCCTCAGTTACATTTCACGATGCATTTCCCTTCTGCGCTTATTTCACTAGATATATCCGCAAGATAAAGTGTTCATTAACAAAATAAAGCAGAAACAATATTAAAACATCAAATAGAGAAATTAATTACTTTCAAGAGTAAGGTCTGCAGGCATTTTAGTCTTGATCACTTATGACCGTTATTTCGATCCCCTGATAATGTAATTTCAAATCTGAGCGAATTTTTTTTTTTTTTTTCCCAAAATTTCCTAACTGATGTGACGTTTTGAATGCGGAAGCACATTAACTTAAATGCTATCTCGATGGAATAATATCGAAGAGTATCCTTTTGTTTGCAGATGTCGTCTTCGGAATCAATAAAATATGACTTCAAGTGGGAGTTTGTGTACTTTATTGTCCTGAAAAGCAATTTCCGAATGGAGATATATTTTTATTTTCATCGTTTGAAGTTAAGTTGAATTTTATTCCTTGGGTTGCACCTTATTCTCACCATTCAGCAGAGTGATCGAAACTTTTTCTAACTCTAAATGCCGAATTGGATATAACGCTTTGTCTGTCAAGAAAGTAAAACACTTGCTTGTTCATTGAGGATTCTATAAGTAATTTTATATTCAGTTGGTTCCAAGATAGGATCTTTTTTCGATTGCTTGTTTCAAGAGCGGTATCATATATTTGTAACATGAATCCATATTTATCTATATTCTATTCTGTTCATTTTATATTTTTCTTCATTCTTTTTTGTTTTGAAAAATGTAGTCATGTGATACCTTTTACATTCATTTGAAAGCATTAACAAATTATTTTTTAATTAAATCTTATGAAATTTTATATTTCTGTACAGCTAGCAAAATAATTTTATTAATGTGTATCGAAATATGAAATTAACTTAAATATTACATCATAAATAAATTATTCTGATGCCTGAATCAGAGCATTAATTAAAAAGTGTATTCTCTTTGGAAACTCATTAATCTAGCCAGATCTTTATGAAAAAAAATACCTTGAAGCTTTAGTTTCGATTTTTCAAATTGGAATTCGTTGAAGAAGGTTAGAATTCCATGCCACTGGCCTGGGGACCAAGAATTTGTTTTAAATTTAAGTCAAATTCACAATTTTAGAATAATCAACTAAAAAGTTGTTCAAAATTTGAATTATTTTGATACAAAATGTCTCTCAAATAAATCTTTCCTTTTTCTCATCAAAACAAATATGTGACGTAAATTTGAGAATAAGCTTCCAGAGTCATTTAGAGATAATATTTTTCAGGAATAATCATAATTCTGCTGAATTTTTTTCTAAGTGTAGGGACATATATAATAAAATTTGAACAATTTAAATCATGATTTTGTAAATAATTATTGGACAATGATTCATATTTTCAAACTGATTACAATTAGATAATTTTGAAAATATGAATGAATTTTTAAACTTGATGTTGACCTGCATAAAAAGGAAGACAACTTTTGAATCAAAAAGCTTGTCTGGCCAATTTTCAACCATATATAAACACATCTATTAATCAATGAATTGTAATTATAAAAATTAAATTAAATACTTAATGTGATTTACGAGACAAATTCTCACCATCTCATAGAAAAGCTTTTCGCATTTAAAGGAACTTTTACTTGTCTGTTTTTTTTGAAGAATAAATTATGGATTTCTATAGTTCCATTTCCATGAGTAAGTAAGCATTTTCGTCAAATGCATTTTATATATAGCTTCTTTTTTCTGAAATACTCAATTGTTTTACTACCTAACCCTCTTAGTAAAACTACATCACGTTAGCTATATCTATTTTATAAAACAAATAATGATGTTATTGAAATTTTCAGATCCCTGAAAGTATTTTTTTAAAACACAAAACATAATTGTTATTCTTGAAAAAAATTTGGAGATAAAAAAGTATTTGATTCATGTTCTATTACCAAATAGAGAAACCAGAAGTGGATAAAACGAAAAGCAAAACTAAGAGCTTCTTATGGTATTTGTGGTTGCAATCAGCGTTGCTGAGAATCAACAGGACATACTGTAATGTGAACTCACATTTCCATCAGTGAAATTCGGCAGTACAAGTACGATAGGGGCTACCAGAAAGGAACAGTAAGGGAAAATAGATTTATTGACCCATCCTGTTTGAGAAAACTGTATATAACGGATGTTACTTCATTCAGTGTTTGAGTGTATAATATTTTCGACCTTTGTAAACAGTGCACATTCTAGGAAGATATAAAGTGCCTTTCTTAACCACCTAACAGTTTTGCACTGCAAGAGGACCTCAGATTTGCCCAGAAACTCCTCAGGCAGGATCATTTTCTAGGCAATGCACTGATTTTCCTGCTTTTTTATTTCTTATTTGTAATATTAGTAAACATCCTAGAGATTAATGTAACTGGAATGCAAAACAAGATTAAATCAGTTTTAGTCTTTTTTTCCTTGTATAAAATTATCAAAAATTAATAAAACAATCACTTTAACTGTTTTGATAGCTGATTTGAATTTAAAAAAAACAATTTGTACAGAAAGGCTTATAAATAATTGCTTATTTTCGAACAATATAGAAGAAAAAAAGAAGTTGTTCAGTGGTTAAAAAATCCCTACTCCATTTGTAGGCTATGACAAGAGTTTTAAACCAAATTGTATGAAAACTACAGGAAAATTGCACCAATATGTAAAAGAACAATCTGTATTAAATTTTCAATTAAAATTTATATATACAGAAAACTAAACGATTTTACAGTAAATAGTTTTTTAATACACATTGCGAACTCATGAAATTTTTTTTCTTTCAGTCAATTTAAATGCAGAAATATGGCAGGCTTATATATATAAATTCCAGTTCATACATGTAGTATTCCAGAAATTAGATAAACTAAAACAAAATTAAAAATTAAATAAAAAGAAATAAAAAAAGGGATAGATAATAAAACAGCAGATTTAGACAAAAAGATGACAATACATCTTGCTGCACAAAAGCAAAGCCTCAGTGGATTGCATCAACAGAAGTTTGAAAGATAATATTTTAAAACACATAAAAATGAAATTGAAAGTAAAAAAATGTCTAAAAAAGGAAGAAATGAATAGAATCGAATGGTAAACTTTATGAAGACCACTCCAAAAAGATTCCAAAATCTAGACAAGATTTTCTGTCAAGGGTAAATTATAACAAAAGTATAAACTTGTGGTCCGAATCCTGTCCAATATCAATATGAGAAATCATTTCGACAACCAAAATCACAATCCTTAAAGAATAATCAAAAGGTAATTAGAGGGTGTAAGTTAACCTAACACTCTCTGCCGAAATTTAGATGTAATCCAGGCGACGCCAACATATAGGATGCGCAAAAAAATTGTGTAAGTAGCGCATAAAACAAGCAGCCTCAATGATTTAGATGTAGAGAAATTTGATGCCTTGGCAACGCAAGATGTATTGGTACATCGTTTATGCTAAATCTCTTTCTATCTATCTATCCTTTTTTTCTTTCTTTATTGTATTTAATTTTTGTTTAGGTTATCTAATTTTTGTTGCTGTACTTATATTATAAATAAACTCATTTGGCCTTTATATACTAATACTATGAATTTTATGTAATGTTTTATTAATTAATTTAATCAATTTATAAATTTGTCAATTTATAACTGTTTTTGTATTTTACTGGTTTACGCTGCAGTTGCCATTCCTATATACATTTATATATTTTATATTATTTGGGAGATGTTATGGAACCCTACCGAGTGTAATGGTTCTCATAGACTTTCGGAAGAATTTCTGAGATCTTCATGATCAGACCCCTAGACCCATAAAACCATCTTCGTTAATTGTTAAAGAGTATATATATATATATATATATATATATATATATATACTTACTAGTATATTACTACTATATATATATATATATATATATATATATAGTATATATATATATATATTAACGCTTTCCCATCTATCTTGTGAAATTGATAACTGAAATTATTTGTATAATTTACATGCTTGGGATATGTTGTATGATAGTGAAAATCTCGGTAGTTTCGTGATGGGCGTGTGCTCCAGACCCAAAGGGGTGGAAATGGGTGGGGTAGCCAGCTCATACTTTCCATAATTCCTTTAAAATGAAGAAGGAAAGAAAATAAATTGAGGCGAATTATTTGCCTTATGAATTGAATAATGTTTGAATTTAAATTATAGTAACTGCTGAAGTTATTGAGGGCTGAAAAGGGTTTTCCCCCCTTGCCCCTCCTCTCCCCTAACAACGTTTTGACCTACAGCTACTCTTACTTGGACAAGCTCTCGATCATTTGAGTTTCTTCCCACCTCTTTCATTCTTGTAAGCCCCAATGCCATGAGAATGAGAAGTTCCTTTTTATAGTGTATGAAGTATATGCATTAGTACCTGTGTTATTTTGAATGACACGATAACTAATAATTTTGATTAGACTTCTGTGGATGATATGTTTAGGATAGTGAAAACTCTCGACCACACAGATGGCTATTACCAGCTAACAGGGGAGGTGGAAATGGTGGGGACGGAAAATTTCATGTTATAATTCCCTTACGAGTTCAAATGAAAGAAAATTCAAAGTAGGCGAATTATTGCCTTATCACAACAAACAACTTTATTACTGACTTTTTGATAGACAGCAATTTCTTAGAAGTTATGAGGCTAAAAAGCATTTCGTCCCCTCCCAACATCATTTCCCTAGCCTTTATAGAAACTAAAGATTGAAAAAGATTCATTAGAGAATTCACCTGTAATCCATAACAAACTGCTCTTATGTGAAAGTTTGTGAGCAAGATTTACTATAAGTTATGAGTTCTCCATCAACCCATTGTCTTTCTACTTTTTATATACGGTATAATATATAATTAATTTATGACTAATTAATTTATAGTTAATATCTTTTTAATTTGGCATTAATATATAACTGTTAATTGATATACCTGGCTTTGCTCAGATTAAATGTTTTTCACATGTTTAATACTTTTTCATGTAGCAAATAGTTATTGTATAACTATTATTATACACAAATTCCCTTTTTGATCTAAAACAGCTTTATTAATAAATGAGAATATCAAATTGAACCAGACAATTTTAAAAACATCCGTTTTCTTCATACGTTATTATTTGTTATATAGGTACTTCTAGAATTTTGTTAACAATTACTAAAGTCAGAAGGTTTTAATGAATATTTTGAATACAATTAAATATAACTATTTAATTATTCATTAATTTAAAGCGTGAAAATAAATCAATAGCTGGTCCGATATAAATTGTTAAAATCGTCTACTTTTAAAATTTTCTTTTGTATTTTTCCTTCTGGAAACAGTTCTTCGTATTATTTTTTGATCAACAAGAATATTGTTACGAAATCAGTTTAAAATTAATTTGAAAAAATATTAAAATGAGAGACAACTTATGGATAAAGACCATCGCGGAAAATGCCTTGCTAATTTTTAATTAAGTGAAATTTTAAGCATCTTTAGGACTAAAAGGTGAAGGTGACCTTTCTCTTTCTTAAATAAAAGTTTGATTGAAATCAGTCCAGTGGTTTATGAGGGAGATGTGGAACATGTACATAGCCACAGTGACTTTTATTTAAATTAATATAATTATTAGATAATTATAAGATAAAGATTACTGGAATATAGTATGGCGCATGAAAAGGTTTTAGTGAAGTTTGTAACAATTAATTTTTAACTTAATTAAGTAATAGTTAATTTTAATTAATCAAATAATTTTAATATAATTTGATAATAGTTTTTTGACAGAATACTTTAATTTGATATTTAACTAAACATGTGGGACCATGATTTGTTTTAATAAAATCAATATAAAGTAGCAAAACGATAGATATTTAAATAAGAGTTTCCTTTATCCTTTTTACTATTGAAAAATATCTCAACTTTAAAATTGTTTGGGATTTTCTGTCTGAGTATTTGGTTTTAACTGTCAATGGAGATTTAAATTTACTGTTCAAATTGGTTGCATTCATATCTATCTTTAAAAACACGTATTAAATTTGCCACACAATGTTTATTTTATTCTCTTATATGTAAGAATTTAGTAGTGACTATTATCTCTGTAAACAGGGAGTTCTATAAATGAGCCCTTTTATAGTATTTAAGTTCTTCCATTTCATGTGATTTTACCATATGAAAAATAATGTTGTCACTGTTATATTGTAACTAGATGAAATAAATTAATTTTAAATCTAGAGTCTTTCTTCATTCGTGCCAAAGTCAATTTCTTGTTACTATTTCAGATAGGCTGCTAATGTTATCTAGGAGATATTTGCACTGCTGAGATGTTTATTTCTTTATGACTCTACCTGTTGAATGATTATGTGTTGAGATATAAAAAAATTACCAATGTACTGACCGAAAATCTATCATAACTTTTGGAATGAAAAATGGAATGATAAAACCTGATATAGCAAAAATTAAATGACATGAAAACAGAATCACAGCGTAAATATTGCAATGCATAGAAACTAAAATCATAGGCTATGTCTGTATTGATCAATATGTAATATTTCATGACTTTATAACATTAATGCGAAAGGAATCACCTTTGCCTTCAAGCTTGCCGAAAAGGATTTTTTTTTATATTATTTTATGTTATTTTTTAATGTAATTTTAGTATTTAGTCAGTAACTACTTATATATTTTCTCTGGTTCGATTATATAGTTCTTTGCTCTTGGTGGGGGTCTGTAAAATTGTTGATATGGAAATAGTCTACCTTTTGTTCTGATTTACACTTTTAAATATGCCAGATTGTTATAATAATGATTTTATAGCGCATGGCCCGTCGCGCGCTTTTAACAAGGGACACTGTGGAATGCTTTAGCAGGGGTGTCCACGGATAAAAGTATACGCGCATGTCTTAGACTCGGATCATTTAAAAATTTAGAAAATGTGGTAAAGTTAGATGTAGGATATCCCGTCAGCATGTGAAATGCAATTAAATTTTGATAATAAAGAACTAATGTCATTCTGTAAAATTAAAATGTTATTTATTTAATTCAATATAAAGAATGTAATCTTAAATATTGTCAAATTTGTGCAGAATTAAGTATTAGAATTAATGGGCATAGATCGGCAATTAAAATTTAAAAAAATAATTCTCATGATTATGAGCTTATTCATTTCAGTAGCCAGTTTGAAAACATAGTTATTTGCATCCTAGAGGATACACAGTTGACCTACATAAAAGACTTGATCTTGAAAATTTATTCATTTGCAGCCTAGAAGTCTTTTCCATATGGACTAACAGCAAATTAAATGGTGAGGGGCAGTGAATTTAACAAAATTTGTATATAATAAATTCAATTTTTAAGCGTTTTAAATCAACAAACAATAAGAAATTTAGATCAAAAGAGAATATGGTAAAGGTGGAAAGTTGGATATTATAATGATGAAATTCAGGAATTATGTAATCTTAACCACAACTGGGATAATATAAATAAAATAAAACATTTTATTTTTAAACTTATTAAATGGTTTTTTTAATAATAAATTTGAGGAATTAAAATTTTTTGATATTAACATGAAAAATGTCTTTTTAGTTCTGTAAAGTTTAAACTGAGGTATTTCTATAATAGACTTCTATTTAGGGGTTAACAAGAAATGAGAAAAAAGAGTTTTTGTCTTGATTATTTTCTTGATATCTCTTCGAAAAATTAAAGTTGCCTGAAATTATTCATGAAAATAATAAATTCTTTTCCTGTTAAAGATATTAACATTATTTCTACTGCATTTAAATATTAAAGAACGCTCAAAAACAAATTTGTAACTATAACTATTATTGTAAAATTTAAATGAAATAAACAATACACACTGTTTTTTGCAATGAAGCAGATCTCAGGGAATTTATTGATTTAGATAAGGGACATATCATTAGGGTAATTTGAATATTGTTAAATCTAAATATCTTAGAGACATCATGAGTAAGAGAACTAAATTTAGTTAAAGCTAATGTTAGTCATTTTAGAATGATTAATTCCATTAATCGAAACTTGGATGTTTTCATTGCTATATAAGGAAATATCATCACAATTGAGGATTTGGAGAATGGAAACAACGTATATTATTGGAAACAAAAAATAGATTTATAAAAATAATAATATAAATATTAAGAAGTAAATACGTAACTGAACGAAGCAACAGCAATGGACATTAAAAAGGTATCCAGACACGATCAACTTAAAGTGAACTTGTTCTTTTATATAATTTTTGGGCATTCAATGTTATGATGGAAATTTCCACCATCATGCAAAGAAGGGTTAAAGTCTGTATGTGCTTTATCCTGTTTATTTTACTTTACAAAACTAGAATGACATGATGTTCTTTATGCGAAAAAATGTTTGAGAAAACGGTTGCAAATGCTTTAATAACTAATTATCTTAATTGGCAAGGGCTTCAGGATGAACAATATTTTCGGTATGCCAACTTCAGTTTCAGTTGTATAAAGTGAGTTGGTGTACAGTGTGTCCTGGAATTGTTGGACGCTTTTCAAAAATTAATAAAAAAAACTAATAGTATTTCAACTGCGATTTTTTTTAAAATGAGAGCTCATTTTAAAAAGTTTGTTTCAGATAGGCAACACCCCGTTCCAGTGGTCCAGGGGATCGTAAATTCCGAAAACTCGAAACTTTGTTCAGAGCCATTATCTGCGAAAATATTAAAACTGGAAGAAAAATAAAAACATGCGTTTGTAGGGAATTTCACGCTCTTTAATTTGTTAATTCTCATTTAGTGTGAAAACTGAAGAGTGTTTGAGGAATTCAAGAAAAACTTAGAAAAAGAAACCATAAAACGTGCATCGGCTTCTGTTGATCGGTAGCCATTGCCAATGGAAATCTGTCACCTGTGACTGAAACTGAACTGTCTAATTTCATGATTCCTTCTCTACTATAGCTAAGAGATACCAGAGAAGGTGATAATGTTTAATAATTATAAGGTTTTCGCTGCTAATGCCTCTAAACAAGTTTTTGATTTTTCGTAATTTACGACTCTCTGAACAACAGAAACGGCGTGTTAACTATCTGAAAAAAAAACCTTTTCTAAAATGCGCTCTCATTTTTTAAAAAAATCGTAGTTGAAACATTATTAGTTTTTTTTATTAATTTTTGAAAAGTGTCCAACAACTCCCGGACACCCTGTATATTTTAAGTTAAATACTACATACAACATTATATGAACAAATATATAAACGTCAATTAGCAACAAATGACTCTACTTAGCTATACTGTTGACCTGATATTCATGTGTCTAATCACATGTAATTATCTTTAATAGGTATGTTGATTTCATATGAGCGCTTTCCTCCTTAGAATGAAGATCCGTCCGTTCACTTAATATATAAATTTTGAGCTAGACTGATAATTTATTTCGTGTAAACGCATTTTTTATTACTATTTAACGGGTATAGTGAGGATCTAACAAATCTAGTAACACCAAAATCACCCACCAAAGGTGTCAAAGAATGATGTTAGAATAAATGATTGTACGCTCTTTGTATGCTTTTTTTGTATTTGAATACTAGCCGCCTTCGGAGACCAGCTTGTTCGCCGGGAATCCGATTTTAATTGAATCTTGCATCATTCATGGTTCTCTTAAAAACGTAATTTTAAATTTTAGATTGTGGTAGATATTTAATTCACTTTCTATTAGTAAACTTTACCTCTTCTCTACATTGTCTACATAAATTTTTCTATAGAAATAAAATAACTGACCATTCATATAATCTCTAATTCCATATTGTCGGCACTATCTCCACTTTCTTATTCCTCTCTTAAAATATGCATTTGATTTCAACATTAAAATGACTCAGCACATTTTATGGCCTGGACATGTTAGCTGGATGAAAACATGCTGAGAAAAGAATGAAAACATAGCAACCATAACCATTCAGATTAATGGATATATTTCTTAATGTAATATCTCGGAGAGCTTGGCTTACAGATTTCACAAAAATTTTGATGAAATAAAATATGAAAGCAAAATGTATTAAGATCCTATCTCAGATTACAACAATGAAAAAGAAATATGCAATTAAATATTTGTTTAAACAATGAAAACGGTTTGAGTTGCGTTGCAACAAAGAAAAGTATTGTTGTAAATTATGCCAAATATATTATTAAAGATTTATTAAAATTTGAGAAAACATTGTTCTGCAACTTAATTGATATCATTGGAAAGGTTTGCACTTTCAGATGGTGTAAAAATCCGACGTTTTCCTTAATTTTTAATTACTTAAATTTCTAATTAAAATTTCAAAAAAAGGGCTCCTAGGTGCACATTCCCACCCTTCAAAGTATGTCTGTGCCACATTCCGTAGCTCTAAGTCCAGAGATCTGCCCTGCAGAGCTTCAACACACAGGCACACACACATTCGCCTTTATTAGTAGTAGAGATGGAAGCAATGCTATAGTTTCCTTCAGCAGAGCAGTTTGCTTCGAGAGATTTGAATGCGCATCATAAAACTTAGTCATATATTTAGAGGTACGCGATTTAGAATAAGCTTTCTTCCAGATTGGAGAAATATTCATGATTATGTAAAATCATAAACGGTGAAAATAAAAAAAATCAACTTACAGAACATATATTTCCAAATTATACAACTTCTTTATTAATTTAAAAGTTAAAATATTACACGGAGAAACCTCAAAAGAACTTCCTTATTCCTTTTAAACTATTCCAAGCGGTTTTGATTTCCTCCTCAATCTGTAGAAAAACATCTTGGATGCAATATTAATATTCCATGACAGAAACAACTGTGCTGAGAGTATTCTTTAATCTGGAGTAATTAGGAAACGAAACCATGGGAAAATACTAAGGAAATGAAACCGGATTATTGCAGAAATTGATTTTCATTTATCATTAAGCTAGTTACTGTGAATCCACTTAATGCTTAACTATCCAATTTGTAATCAAGAAGATTATCTGCAATTCGTAAATACGTAATACGCATATTTTTCTCAAAAACAGCAGACATGCATAGTTGCTCTCAAAAATCATTAAGGAAATATCAATTAAGAACTAAATATAAATCCTATCTGTTGTCATAGAAAGGATTTCTGGGAATGATTTTAGTAATTGGAAACAACAAAAAGTTATGATTTAGATGATTTTCAGTTGTTTCCAAATTAAATGAGCACCAGTTTAAATTAAGTTGAAGATCTATAATTCAAAGACATTGAAGACAGAATTTTGAAAGCAAGGGTATCTTTAATGGAACTTAGTAAGTCGAAGTTTTTATCGACAGAAATCTGGGTAATCTCGTCATAACGAAGTTCATGAAATTGTATGCAATTTCGAAAAAACCTTGAAATAAATCGACAAAAGTTTCCTTGGTTTTAGAAAGATATTCATTAATTTATCTCAGAAAGTTCTTCAATTTTCTATATCATTATCAAATTTTAGAGATCACAAAGGAATTACGTGCTTCTTTTTAAATATATTTTTAAGTTAATCTTGATGATAACACTATATGCTTTTAAATGCTTAAACATAATCTGATTTGAATTTTGCACACTGGGCAAATCATCGCATTTGTTAAATTTATAAATAAGTTTATGTAATTTATTTGCTTATAACAATAAATGGCAAACTGTGGTTTAACCCTCCGTTAGTCGCAATTTCTAATAGATATGCACGAAAGTAGGATATAATTGTTTTTCAAAACATAATTCACCACATAGGCAATCCATAAAATTTTAATTTGAATCTTTGGAAGAGAAAATTGAATGTTTCTAAATCGAAACTTCCTTTTCTTCGTTATCCAAGATGGCAGTCACTTGGCTATCAATTTAATGGTTGGAGAAATTTTTCGAGCTTGGCGAGGAGACCGTACAATAATCTTAAATTTAACCAATGATTGCGACTAACACAGGGTTAAAGTAGCTTCGGAGTTTTGGCGATATTTTAAGAAATTTTGAAGAAAACGAATTGGGAAAATTCAGTGCTTGATGTTAAAATAATTTGATTGAACGCACGAGATATTCGCATTACGGAGGGTCACAGTAGCGGTGACTGAGTGTAAAAAAGGGTAAAAGTAAAAGTTGAAAGGGGGATTTAGAGACACCTAACAGAACCCGGCAGTATAGGGGGTAGATTGCAAAATTTAAAAAATTAATTTGCAAAATTAGCTAGCTTTTTTGAACACTACTGGGTTTTTTTGTAATTCCTAGTTTTAATCAGCTAAAATAAAGTAAAAATTAAATTTTTCCCGCAAAAAAAGGGTAGGACGACGACCCTCCCCACTCGATGCCCAAATTCTAAATTATCTTGAATCCGCTGTTTAGCAACTGTTGGATGTTAAGTTTTTTTCAGCCGTCTTATAGTCTCTTCGCACAGTCAAATGAAAAATTCGGGTTTCGTTTCTTTAATTATTTGCTTACTTTTCTATAGGCTTCTGGAATTCGTTAATAGACTTTCCTATAGACTATGCAATAAAAGATACCGTCATGGTAAGCTAGTCATTAAATCAGTTCAATTCAAAGCATATCACAAAGAAAAGAAACCCCAGGCTCTTCCCTAATTAAGAATGATCACTGTACTGACCTTTCCAAGCTTCAAACATCCCTATTACTCAGCTTCCATGAACGGATAGTGAGTTATACATAACCAAACAAGTAATAAGTTCAAATAATGAGTTCTGTTCTCTCCTCTATAGACACCGAGGCTTTACCCGTTCTTAATAAAGTAACAAGGTTCTTTAAATAACAATTCTATTAAGAGCTATGATTCAACACCACTCTTCGTCATGTTTCCATAGCTATAACGCCAGTAGTGGAAATGACTCTTTGATCAACCAATGTGGTTTGTGGCGATCCGCAAGCTATTATCCAACGTTACATCACTTCTTCTTTAGATGTTTTATATTTTCAGAATCGAGCTTCCCACTGAAAAGCCTTTAGAATTTTAAAGTGACTAGAGATTTATTTTTTAATTGCTATTAGTTGCTTCTTATTATAATAATAATTGAATTCTGAAAGTTATAACTAGAAAGTTGAAGATGCTGTAGAGAGTGATGTTTTAAAAAATTCAACGACACTTAAGCATCTTTAGCAGATTTTTCTCTACTTATTTTGACTTTCAAAGCCTTCGAATGCAATATGACGAATAATATTTGTGCTTTCAGATTTAATTGTGCTTTGTTTCATATAAGCTGTTCTTCAATATTTTTCGAATTAAAATTCTCATCTTCTATACGTTCTTGTCTCTTAAATCTCGCAAGTCGAGTTAATTAATTTGTTGGAACAAAAATGTCATTTTATTACTTTTACATTTTACGCAAGCATAGTGGTAACTTTTTATCGCATACAACTGAAATTTAATTATGAGCTGTATCTCAATAAAACCAAGACAGTTTTGGATTAGATTCAAGTTTTCATATCATAAATATGTGTGACAAATTGTCCTACTTAATTCAAAATAAAATCAAAAATCATCTCAACATTTTTAAGTAAGGCCTGTTTAACGAAATTTCTTTTCATTATTATTGATACCGTTTAGGTGAAAGATATTCAACTCATATACTAAGTACATTTCTGACCGTTTTTCGTAGAATGACTGTGCGTGATATGATATGGTAAAGAAATATATACTTCATAAACTTCCTCGTAAAGAAATATATACTTCATAAACTTCCTCGTAAAGAAATATATACTGCATAAAAATTCTTTTAAACAATACAACACGCATAGCAATTCGAATAATATTTAGCAGTGTTTCCAGGAATTCTTGAATGTTAATCAGAATATTTATCGTAGTTAAAATGTATATGACTCTGTTTCAACATTCTGGTCATTTTAACATTATTAATTGCTAGCACTGTCATTGATGCTTTACAAAAGAATTAAAAATACTTAAACAATAAAATATGCTTAATTTCGCTGAATAGTTTGAAACGGAAGAAGCATAAAATATTGCTTCAAAGAAAATTCAACGAATGTTTGTTGGATACTACACTTTGAAAATCTAATATCAAGAATTCCAGTATGCGACATATAGTTATGTTTTTGCGCTCTTTGGCCGAAACATGGCTCTTGTCCCACTAACACTCAATTAAAACAACCTAACACACCAATATCCGATGGTTGTTGCACATAAATTGATATTTGTAAAAAAATTTAAAAATTCTATCACACTTTAGGTAAATTTAACACAAATCAGTTTTATTAACAAAATTCCATTTCTATAGGGCTTATTGTGATATGCAGAAAAACAGTTATTACTGCAATTCAACAAGATGCAATGATACCTTTATTGAGTTTGAGAATACGTCAGAATTGTTAAATACAAAGAAATATCTTTCGTATTAGTTCGTATTGTTAGAAATAACCAGCGGGAGTGGTCTCCCCTAAACTTTCTCGTATACTCCTAACACATGTAGGGACAAAAAATAAGCTAAAACCACTAGAGCAGTGGAGATAAAAAATAAGCGAAATTAAGTCAGTTCCTCGCAAACTCGCTCGGATAAAAATTTCGAATCTGCTTATTCCCAGAACGCAACAAGTTTTGTACAGCACACGTTAAAACGACAGAACGGAAATAAAATCATCCGAGCAGGATCAGAATTCGCCAAAAGGGAGAAAAAAGAACCAAATGGGAAGAAACGAAGCGCTTTCGAAGCTACAATTTCGTAGACCGCCAAGGTCAAAAGCCAACTATACTAACTTGAGTAAAATAAACGAAACGCTCGCCAACAGAGTCGCAATGTGCAATTTGAACCAAATATGCAATTTGAACACCATTTTTCCAACGGATTGAAACGAAATTTGAGCACAGATCTTTAATTAATATTAGGAAACGTCATAACAATTTTTATTTATCTAAGCCCAAGGGTTTAGGAGATATAATTTTTACAAGTATGCGACTATACAGACCGACAGACAGTCAACTCTTTGACGGATTTGGCCCAAAATTTGATACGGACCTACATTCATGACGATAAAACTATGTACCAAATTTTAGCCATATAGCTATTCAAGTTTTTGAGTTATGGTGTCCGCATGACTTCGGACATACAGACAGACAGACTTCCCGTTGACGGATTTTGTCCAAAATTTGATAGAAACCTACAAATTATGATTAAAGACCACATCCCAAATTTCATCCCCGTAGCTCTAATAGTTTTCGAGTTATCGTGTTCACAGACAGACACACAGACATAATTCCAAAATTGTGTTTTTCGGACTCAGGGAGGTCTAAAACGTGGAGATCCGTCAAAATCTCGAGTTCGAATTTTTTGACGATTACAATACTTTCTCTTTGTATACTTCGTATACGAGAAAGTAAAAATCTGTATGAGATTGCATAAAATGTGTTTCTGTCCTGCATCAAATTAGATTAAGGAAATGTAATCTCACTCTGCTAGTAAAGTGTCTTAAGAAGCGCTTTAAATCAATTTTTCGTTTTAAATATATCCATATTTTATGAATACATTTATCCTCCAGACAAATAAAAGAGATATTTAATGCAAATTAGGTATTTTCTAAATAATTACTCCTAAAGCATGCAACCGGCTTAATGACCAAAAAATGCATTTCATTTATTAATTGAAACTTTAGTGCATTTCAGAGCTCTTGAGAAAATACGAGAATGTGATTTTCTTAATGCACAAACGCAGTGTTAATTCAGTTCAGAAAAACTGTTTCTTCTCAACGATAGAGGGAGAAAAAACGCAAAAATAAGGACAGAAATAATGCCGTGTGATAGAATTTACATTTTAATTAATATTTTCTCCTAAACGAAAACCGAAAACCCTTCATTAAAGGCATTAAGATGAATTAATCTGAACCTTTGCGTGCAACAGAGCTAAAGCTGGGTGAATATTAATTATGTTTATTCCAATATGAGGCCAAAGACCGCCATCTGAATATTAAGAAGAGATTTGCATATTCCTGGTCTTAACTAAAAGGTAAATAACTCACTGAAGCGTACGCTATGAAGAAAATGCAACAAAAAACACGATGCGGTCTTAAGGGTAGCTTTGAGAGACTAGGCCTAATTATAAATTTGTAAAAAGATTGCGTAGAGGACTTGCATGCAAGAAGAACTTTCCATTACATCTTCATGTAATCCAAGTTGCTCTACATGAATGAATAACTTATCCCGTTTTTCCTAGTGGATAATGCAGCAAACTAAATGGGAATCAGAAAATATATTATTTCGGAGATATTTAAAAAGAGGAGAAAATATTTACATTTAGACTACTTGATTGTAAAAAAAGCCAACATAGAGAAAAGGAAAACTTGACTTTAAATGCGAATAAAAAAGCAGCAGAAGATAAAAAAAAGGAAATTCTGTTTGATATTACTTTTTTTGAATGATTCTCATCAGACAAAAATTAGACGCTCATTCAAACTAAAAGTAAAATTCGTGGATTTGAATTACTCGTTTATGAAGTATAAAAAATTTAACCGTTGTTAATGAATTATGATGCATTAAAAAGAACATGAATGGTAAAAAAATGGGAAGAAAACTTACATTTTTGGATTATTTCTATCTTATCATGGGTGAAAAACAAGTTTTCTTCTTTCTTTCACAATAAAAAGCTCATTAATATTAATTAACTTTTGCTGTCAGACACAGAGCAGGAAAAAACTGTTTCTAGTTTTTCGTAATTTTTTCGTTAAGACGTTCTAAATTTCATAATCTGTTTATCTTGCGAAAAAACAGTGATTCTTTCAGTTTAATAGAACAAAGCTGTTTATTTCATTAGGTAAGTTCGGAAGCATATTCTTGGAATATTAAAATGAGCATGCTTCTTGCATGCAAGTCCTCTACGCAATCTTTTTACAAATTTATAGTTAGGCCTAGTCTCTCAAACTATCCTTAAGACCCCATCGTGTTTTTTGTTGCATGTTCTTCATAGTCTACGCCCCATTTTGAGTCTACACTATTTAGGAAATCATGCAACCTAATTATTGAGGCAAATATTAAGACATTTAAATAAAACAAAACTATAATGCTAATAAATTCACACTGTAAAAAATGTCCGTTTTTTTCCCGGACTTTTTCCGTATATTTGACGGTTTAAAGCTGTTTTGTTGACAAAACGGTTTTTCACCGTTTTACGCTCCAGCCATAAACGGTTTAAAACCGTCAGTTCAAATTCTATTTTTCGTCATACGGTATTGCTTTCCGTACGATAACTTTCCCTTTTCTTAAATGTAATTTCATTGCATTCATTTCATGTTTTTAATAGGGTTCCATCTCCGCTATTGTTTACACATGTTGCAGTAACCTGTTGTCACTCATGAAAGCTAACCTTAAAGCACATGTTTTGGCAATAGTTGATTTTTACACCACTAGGTGGCGCCACTAGAGCTACAGTGACTTTAAAACTCAAATAGATTATTTTTACTTCATTTTACGAAGTCTCCGGTGGTCTAGTGGTTAGAGCGGCTGCCTTTTCTTTCTATGAACGTGGTTTCGATCCCCGGCTCGGAGGAGTTAGAAGTTTTGTCACCATCTTGCATCGAAATCGTCCAAGTAAGTTCAATTAAGAATTATATTAATTAAACCAATTGAAATTAATAATTAAGCCTTGATTAATTAATATTCCTAATTGATAATACACATCAGCACATTTCAACTCGAACAGAAGGAGAAAAACAACTCAACTCAGTCGATGACGTCACTTACTTCGATGACTTAATTTTTACGGAGAAAACTTAATTTCATACGGTAAAAAACCGTTGTGACTACGGATTTACTTCGTAACTTTTACGGTTTTGCACAACCAACCCAGCTGCAAGTTTAAAACCGTAAATTTTACGGGATTTTTTTTACAGTGCATATGTAATGACTAAACAGAAATATAATCGAAACCATTTCATTTATATCCGAATTAATTTTTGAGACTAGGTGTGACTCATTTCGATGAATACTTGAACGAATTATTCTTGAATTAATTTCTTGAACGGCAACTAAGCAACTAAGTAAGCATGTTTTCTTGAGATCGTTCATGCTATTTGTTTTCGGCATTTAAAACAATATTAAGATAAAGTGGTGACGACTATTTATTCTGAATTATTAATTGTTTTGCAGTTTTTAATGAAAGATAATCATCTCCGATTTGGAACGCTTTTTTTTTCAGTTTCATTATTTTCCTCTTTCTTAAGTAAAAGAAGAATTCTGAACAAAATACGAATATCTCTTATTACTTAATAGAAGAATTTCTTGATTAACTATACAAAAATCTAAGTGCTGAAATGGAGATTCTAAGCTTTTGAAAACAAATGACTAGTTATTTATTAATAAAAAATGGTGCAGTTAGAAAGCATCTTTGGCTTCATTCAGTTTGCGAAAAAAATTAATTAGTTTTCAAGTAGTGCATTTATTTTTAAAATAATCATCGCATGTGCAATTAGACAAGAAAAAAAACTTTGAAAACAAATATTTAGCGAATACATTTTTTTCTTTAACTTGAAACTACTCGCGAATTAATAATCACTCATTTTAATTGCATGAACCTATCTTAAATCATCTATACATAAAGCAATTAATCTCTCTTGCGATTTAATATCTTTATCATTTCTTAATGCAATGAAATGATGTATTTAATAATTAAAATTACTTTAATTTGTCATTTTATTTCTTATTATCGCTATTAATTTTAAAGCTTCCATGATAAGAATCGCTTCAAATTACGTTATGATGCAAGCATTAAATTATAATTGCTTTCAATTTTATGATATTAACTTAATAGTTTTAATTTAATGCACTGTAAAAATTGTTTTGAATAATTTTTTAAACTTTGCTTTACTGATGCCTTTATCTAACTTAAGGCGCACCTCAAATGTGGGAATGAGAACCTGCCGTATATGCAAGCAGTCTCGCCTCCTGGTGGGATATAAGAATGGTGGTGTTGCTCTTATGACCCTTCTCCGAAGACGGGGTCGTTGCATGAAGCGCTCGTAATAGGGGCTATTATGAGGGGGGCATAGCGCTCGATTTGCTGTCGTGGCGGCTGGTTTTTCAGATGTACTGTAGGGCCGAGGCTTGGGCAGGGTGTTCTGGAACGAATTGCTGATGCCTCTGCTCTCCTGGGGGCACCTCGAGTTCACGGATGAGAGGCCGCCGGGTAAGTAAGCGGGTTCTCGCTTCCCCTGAGAGAACAGCAATAGTGGGGGGGGTCGAGTTTCATCCCACCAGTGATATTACGTGCCTACTTCAAGAGGGGTCGGTGATGACTGTTAGGCCTCCGCTCACAGTACTCGAGGTATTGCAGCGGCTGTCATTCAGAGGCCCCGAGTGCTAAGGCATGCCGGGGGTAACTCCGTTAAGGTAAGGTTACTGATGCCTCTGAGATATCGTTCTTCGTATAAATGTATCTTTACCATTTAATAAATAATGAATTGAAATTGTGTCAAGTAGGGTGAGAATGTGCTAACACGGCTTTTTATTACATGTAACTCTATGTTGGCTAACAATGGAAGCCAGTATTTCATAACTATAACGTTGATTGGTGATAACACAATAAACTGTTCGCTAATAGAGTGCACTTATGTGCAAACTCGTTCGCACACTCTCATCCCACTAGGCACTCTAGGGCAGCATTTTTATATAGCTACATTCGTTCCATATAACAACTGAGCTCGACGGGTTGCGTTGGCAGAGTCTCCGGCTTGGTATACACAGATCAGTTTTTGCTTTCCGTATACGATATATTTTGCACATTACATATAAAGAGAAAGTATTGTAACCGTCAAGGAACCTTGATATTTTGATTAATCTCCTCGGTTTAGTACTCCTTGTTTTTCAAATTTCTTTGAACACGATAAGTGTAAAATAGCAATAGTCTAAATGAAAGAAATTTCATGCGTTGTCTTTCCATCAAACTTTCTTATCTATATCAAAATTTTGAATGAATCCTTCAAAGTATCGACTGTTTGTCCAGATTTTAAACCTATGTAAACACAGTAACCCCATACCTGAAATGAACTAACAAAATTAAATTTGGCATATAGCTTTTTCATCAAAATTACAGTTATATGTATCAAATTTGGACCTAATCGACAAAGGAAATTTGCCCAAAACGCATATTCGATTGTCTTTACTATACCAGAAATTAAACTCTAGAAATTTAACACAGAACGTGCCATGTTTGTGTAAGTATACGACATTCCAGCATTACATGAAATTTATAAACAACATATTAGAGATTTTTTAAAGACTTAATAATTAAAAGCTTTAAAATTTGCCTCATTTTATTAAATTGTTCAGATTTTTTCTACGCTCTTTTCATTTTTAATATGTCTACATTTGCCATTTTTATTGCTTTCTTTTTCTGACATTTAATTACAGCATAAAATTGGAATCTACCTAATAGGTTTATCTTCAATTTCTTTATGCACAATCTTTTATAAAATTATGCAAGAAGTTCTTCTGACTGTAATTTTTAGACTGTGAAGTTTTTATTAATGATTGACACTAACGGCAGATTTCAAACCTTAAACAATATCCCTTGTGCTGCTTCTAAACGAGACGTTAATATAACTAAACTAACAATTCAGACTTTAAACTGAAAACCAAGGAAATGTTTAAGAAAATATCATGGATAAGATGCACTTTTTTTGTCTTTCTTGTAGTTACTATATACAAAGAGGAAGTATTGCAATCTTTAAAAAACTAGATCTCGAGGCTCTTCTGAACCTCTACATTTCAGAGATCCCCAAGTTAAGAAAGCAACTTTTTAAGTCTTTCTGTATGTCTGTGTGCACGTGCCAAAGAGTTGCTAAATGAAATTTCGCGTGTTAGTTTTTCAGTAAACCGTCAGATCTGTATTAAACTTTTATACAAATTCGTCAAGTTTTTTAGTTTTAGTTACATTAACGTCCCGCTTTGAAGCAACACGAGGGCTATTTTGGGGTGGATCGCGTAATTCTGAAACGCGGTCAAATGACACTTGAGCTGGCACAGCCATCTCCAAGCTCCCACATCATACCAGCGGGAGGACGTTTGGCCCCCTGCGTATGATTTAACGAGCAACAGGTCCAATACATCACGGATCTTCAGTGGAATCGGGTTTCGAGCCTGGAAACTTTCCGAATCCGAGGCTGACACCTTGCCACTTGACCACCGAGGCCTACAAATTCGTCAAAGGGTAGTCTGCCAGTCCGTTTATCCGTGTATATGTGAACGCAATATTTCAAAACGAGGCAAATATGCTTTCAAAAATAAATTTGGTGTGCTGTCTTTGCATCAAAATTACAGATGCGTGTTAGATGCTGAATCCTTCAAAGAATTCAGTGCCTGTGTATGTAAGTACCAGTCATTTTTTTAGTGAATTTGGTAATTCAAAACCATAACGAGCAAGATGGGCACTGTAGATAGGCTTCAATATTCGGGCCAAACCCATCAATTTGCAAAATCCTCATTGGTTTGTGACTATATGACGATTATAAACACAAAACACGCAATGGAAAGTATATGAGAAACAACTCTCCAGTGGCGTAACTAAAGGTGGGGGCGGTCCGCAGGGGCGGCACTTCGAAACGGGCGGCAAAATTTGAAGTGCAGGAAAACAATTTCATATCTAATAAGAGCAGCGGTACTAGCTCATTCATTGTCTACTTAAAAAATAAATAACTATTGCAATTCATTCATAATTTTTGCCTTTTGTCAGTAAATTGCTAATAGGTGAAGGAAAGACTGATGGTGGACGTGTGAGTTCACAATTTATATGCAGAGATCGAGGGCTACAAAGGACGAATTTCGTCACTAATAAATTTTTTTTCTGATTTTTTTTGTATGTTATGTGCCCTATGTAGCATGTAAAGGAAGGGCGTCATGTTCCATTTTCGCCCCACGAGGCAAAAGTTACAGCTACACCGCTGTGTTTAGAAACATATAAAGTGATTCGTGGATGACACAGAAGGATGTCTTATACAGTAGCATAATATATTATTTTAATTAAATTCTTAAAAGTTAAGAAAATAGATTTTTTGTGCATCAACAACAGCATTCGGTGACTACAGTAAGTAAATAAAAGCATTCAAACTTTAATATAAAAATTCTAGAATTTCACAGTTAATTTTTGAATAATAAGTACTGTTTAAAGTGTTATCCGAATAAAGCATTACCGTTCAATCAAATATTCAGCGTAGAAGCAAATTCGTATTTATAATTAAAACTTTAACTCGTATTGAGCATTTCCATCCCATCTCTGAACAATTTTAAGAAAACGGGTGCAAAATTAAACTCCATTGATCCTGGATATTATCTTCCAAGTAATATACATAGAAAGTTCACTGAACAGCGTACTTTTTAAAAAGGCTTAGGGATTGCCCCGATTGGAAATTAGAGCTGGCAAAAGAGCGTAATGTAATCAATCACAGTTTTAGTTCTCCTGCCATCAACAACACCTGGTTCAGACATTAGATTATCTCAGATTTTAAAACTGAGTTCTCCGAGGTTCAACTTCTTGCTTCTGCTTTACATTAATTAACACGTTGATTATTAGAAGTTGATGTCAAAGGTTAATGAGATTAATTAAAGTGTTTCGAACACAGTTTAGCAACACAAGAAAAATATTCTTCAACAAACTTCAGCTTTAATCAAGGTTTACAGTCAATATCAAAACAGTTGAGCGCTTCTAAATCAATTTTACTATAAATTTTTAAATGCGATAATATGATTTCCTGTTTAATCTGATAAATAAAATAAATCATCTCATTTAATTATTGTTGGAGTATTGTTTATTTTAAGATAGTATAGATATATAATTAAGATAAAAGTAAAAATGTCTGTTAAAACTAATTAAACTGCAGATTTTTAAATAGGGTATTATAATTTCTGCTATTTTATCTTTCGTCATTATTAAACTATAGTAATTCGGTAATTTATCTTCTGGCATTATTAAACTATGGTTAATCGTTAATTTTTCTTCCGGTATTTTTCTGAAAAATAAAACAAATAAATTAATTTATATATTGTTGTGGTATTTGCTTATATTCGGATATTTCAGGTAAAAAAGCTATATTATTAAAAATTGCTTTGTTCATTTCTAGTCGTGAAAGACTAAGATTATGTTAAACTGAGATTTAAACTGGCAGTTTGAAGAATTTAAATTAAATAATTTATCGATTCCGAAATATATATAATTATTAAATTGTGTTTATTGGTAGTATGAAATATATATTTTTTAAATTCACCGACAGGTTGAATGGAAATAAGATGTTAAAGATATTAGAAAAACTTTTTTTAGAATCTGAAGTTGTGAGATTCTTATACCTTAGTTATGATTTTTTAAATTACCAAATATTAATTCTACCATTCTGAATGCGTGAAGCTATTTTAAAACTAATTATCTGGTCCAAAAGTGAACAAATATAATTTTGATTTACATACTGAAAAAATTATTAGTTAGTTAGTTATATTAACGTCCCGTTTTGAAGCAACACGAGGGCTATTTTGGGACGGACCTCGTAATTTTGAACCACGGCCAGATGACGAGGACGACACCTGAGCTGGCACCCCCTCTCCAAACTTCCAGGCATTTTTTTTTATTGTACCCAATAAATCCCGTCCTCCACATGCTGGTGGAGGTCTCCCCACTGGTCCTCTACCGGCCTTACACCCTTTTTGGGTAGGCCGGGCCAATGTGGGTATTTTTACGCCACACCAGCGGGAGGACGTTTGGCAACTACGTATGATTTAGCGTGCAACAGGCCCCATACACGGCGGATCTTCAGTGGAATCGGGTCTCGAACCTGGAGCCCTCCGGCCCCAAAGCCGAGACCTTACCACTAGGCCACCGCGGCCTTCGATAAAATTATTAAAAAGGCTTAATGTCTGCGATGCTTCAGTAATGGATCTTGTTTCCTTTTGAGAATTTAATTCATATTAAACGTTTCTTTCATTGCCACCAAGAAACTGTTTAAAAATTAGCTGTCAGAAATAATTTTTTCTGTATCTCACTATGATAGAAGGCATATTTCAAAGCATTAAAGTGAATGCAAGTATACCAACATATAGGTCCAAATCGTCATAAAAGTTAATAGTTCAAAACCTTTTAAGTGAATGATAAAATTTTTGCAACAATCGTGTAAAACAAATGTTACATAGCGGCGAAATGGAATATTTCTCCTGTTGGATGCTGAAATTGAATTTTGGAATAAATTTCGCACTCCATTCCTGATACGCTAGAGTTCTAAAAGTTTGTACACTAACATATTCTCGATGACAGTACACTATTTTAATGTATTCAGAATTTAATTATCAGTTAACCGATTAATTTAATTCAATTTTATACCAGTGGCGGTATTGTATTCGGGAAAAAATTTAAATTCAGGATTGCATTATATTTGTAATAAAGAATTTTAAAAAATAAAATAAAATCTTCCCATTTTAGCAAATTTATGAAATTGTATGTTTTAAAAAACTATCTTATTTAATCTCTTAAAAAGTGTTTTTACGTTGAAACAGTTTTACAGAAAACGAGCATCAATTTTAAATGCTACTCGACTCTCTATTCTTCCATTTATTGGTTAACAATCGGCTTTCTATGTAGCAGGTATTGAAAATATTTGCCGGGATAAATAAAACGACTTAAAATTAATTGCTCGGGCTTCAAGCTTACTCAAATTTATTACGACATCAACTTTAATGGAAGCATCAACAATCGTTTCCGAAACATTATTCTTTTAAACTCCCACCAGCAAATTGTAAAAGATTCTCTCAAAAATGACGGTGACACTAGATAAATGAAATTGCAAAGGATATTGGATTCGATGTTTCTTTTTCCAGCCACCATACATTTCGTTTGTTCCGGCAACAGACAGCCTTCCTGCGAAACCACCAACGCTTGAAAAAAGGCAGAGGAAAAGAAAAAGATACCGTGAGCAGGGACGAACAACACTTAAGATTTAAATTGCTCCGAAAACAGCGCGTATAAAAAAACGGCTTTCTTCCCAGAAAAAGAAACGGTTTCATGCCTTTTTACAGCCCGTGAGATTTAAGAAGGAAACTCAATAGTATTATCCCCTTGTGAAAGCTGAGGTAGAAAAGGATATCGAGGCTGCGACACCCCCCTGCCATACATTCGTCCCCGAGTGCTCATTCTGAGAGTGTGGTGGAATAAGATGAGGCAAAATATATACCACTGTAACTTGAATATAAACTGTGGGTTTTATCTTTAAGGAACGATTCCTTGAGAAATGATGGTTTCTATTTTGTTTTATGTCTGGGCTCAGTACTGGGGGAAGGGGTATAAATATTAGGGCTTAAATGTGTTTGCGGAAAATATATAGAAAGGCTCGGAGAGATTCTCAACAGATGGGAATGTTTTCGATGAACTATTTTTTGGGAAATCCGGTTTTCGAAACGTGATTTTCTCCGCACTATTTTGGAGGTTCTAAATTGAAAATCTTAATTTTCATTTAACGTATCCAGATTCCACTATTGTACTGAAATGGAAAAATATATCGATAATTAATTTTTTTTAACTATCTTGTATTATCCTTGCAAACTGAAATGAAATTTATTCAGCAAACACCTGAAGTGTATACTTAGAAAGGTTAGTAAAAATTTATGATTCACGAGGTAAGTAACTTACAACTAATTAGTAGAATATTTTGCTGTAATTACTTATTTCGATATTACTCTACAATTATACAGTATCTAAACTTTGGCTTGGACAAGTGAATTCCACGAAACTCGCAAGTTACTTTAAAGTACTTACCTACCATATTGTGCACAAAAAAGTAATAAAACGTACTGAAAAATCTTCTGATTAAGCCAATCAGTTCTGAGAAAAATGACTATTCACCATTATTTCTCAAAAAGTATTTTTTTAAAGAAATGCATCAGACGACAGTGACAATTTCTATTTAAATTAGATGCATTTTATGGCAAATTATTCGTATGTATTATCTGGCAAATTTAGCACACACACAGGTGTGTGTGTGTGTGTGTGTGTAGCGTAATTATTGATATCATGGACTCTTCTGTTATTAGTTAAGTTTTTAATTTATTATTATTTATTTTATTTTTGTTAACACTTAAGTTTTCTTGCTTTAGTTATATAATTTATTTCAAAATTTTTCTTTTTCTTTAGGTTGCTAATTTGCTTTTTAAACTTTTTTTTTCTTGTATGCTTCCATTTCATGTCCACTTAAAGTATCTGACTACGTCTAAAAGACGGTTTTGGGTCGAAATTCACAAAACTTTTTTATGGTTTTACTTTAAAGCCTCTTTATTTAGCTTTCTAAATCTGGGTTTATTTTATTTTTACGATGAATAGAAACGGAGATATAGAATTTTTTATAAAGCACGGTAGCTAAAAACGAAACCGGAAGTTGGCTGTTTTCCCTCGTTATACCCAAAACACCGCACTCTGAAGTATAAGTTAATTTGCTTTTTATTTATTTCGATTAATTATACACTCCATCTGCAAGTCATGTCAATTTGAATAAGATTTTGAGTTTCGACAAGCTACTATGAACATTTTTGCCAAAATGCACATTTGTGGAGTTACAAAATTCACGTTTTGGAACATCGATAGCTTAATTGTTGTTTAATGATTGATTTTATGGTCTTAAAAGAGTATTTCATGAACTGGGAACAGTTCCTGCCCAACATATACATTGAAATAATATCTTAACCTCACTAACCATAGAATCGTCACTTCTAATAGACAGTCTTTGACAGGAACAAAAAACGCTAGAAAAAAATTACAGGCTCTCAGAATGAAAAAATGTGATGAGATTCTGAATAAAGAAGGTATATCCTACAAATGTGACAAATTTCAAAAGAAGTTAAATAGATATATTTTTAATGAAAAGCAAATTAAAACTTTAAACGCGTTTTTTGGAAAACTTATATTTCGTCAAAAGTCACTTACGCAAAACACGATATTTCAAAACATTATCTATATATTTCCTTGAAATTTTGTATATATGTTGTCTTAAGTGTAGTAAAGGCAATAAACTAGACATATAGTTTTGAGATCAATAGTTTTTTATTTATAGCTGCCTAATGTTGATTATACCTATGCATTTTGTGAAATTTTGAATAAGAGAATACTCGACTGGCCATAACTTTCCTGTAAATGCAAGTATTTCTTAGATCCTAGTTCATTGCCTTCACCATAGCTGTAAATGTGCTGTGTAGAGAAATAATTTGAATATATGGATCAGAATTTCTGCTAGAGTGTTTTGCTTTTTGCTCTAATTTTACCCCTTTTTTACCTAAATTATCCCATTTTACTGAATCTCAAGTGACATAAAATTTTCTGACTGGTATTAATGGTTGTTTTCAATCATATTGAGTCAGAAAATGAACTGAAATTGCACATTAAAGCGCTTTCTCAAAAATTCGTTCCCGCACGTAGTCAGATACCTTAACCCGATTACAAAGAATCATAATGATTCTAGATACGGGGACATGAAGTGGTGATATACACTATATATAACACGTTATATTCTGTTTATACACTGATGGGCAAATGCTAAGGACCATTTTTAAGATTTCGATAAATTCGGACTTAATAGGATTACAATGATTCGCAATCCTTTTAGGAGAATCTTGGGACATACAGTCCCAACGGAACAGAACATACAAACGGAACTCACATTTTATACAGAGAAGATTTTATCATTAGGACAGTTACGGGCCCGTCCAGAATTTGATGAAGACGAAATTATGTTGGCCCAATGACCCAAACCGTTTCACAGAAAGCTGATAAAGAGTTGAAACTTTCATTAATGGTTTGCTTGAAGTGCAACATGTTTACATGCATTTTTGTAAAAATAGCAAAAATATTCGTGAAGATATAAAGGTTTCTTTAAAAAAATCAGATATTTGAGACTGTTTTAATTCTGCACTGGTGTCCAAAAATAATGTACAATTTTGAGGACGCTACAAAATTGGAGTTAATATGGATATTATGGTTCACAATCAGTTGCTGAGAATCGTGGGACTATCGTCGAAACTCACATTTTACAGAGAAGATTCGATCACGAGGGTAATTAGAGTGCCACCAAAAAGGATGAAACGGAAATGGAGTTTGACCCATCCTGTTTCTCAGAAATCTGATAACGAGATGTATGTTCATCAGTGGTCATCTTTGATGTGCATAATATTTACATGCATTTTCATAAACACATCACAACCATTCGTGAAGATATAAAGGTGTTCTTTAAAAAAAACCTAATTTTTTCGCATATGTTTTGCTTATAACATGCAGAGTTTTCAACCAAATTGTACGAACCTTACAGAATATTTGACAGTATGTAACAAAAGCTTTGTATTAAAATTTGAATTAAATAATTTGAATATTACAGGAAATATGAAATATTAAGATATAGGCATTGAAACATATGATACTGAACAAACTGATATTTTTTTAAACTTAAATCTTCGAACAGTAATATTGAATTTTATGAAAGTTGAAAATCTTGAATACTCATGTGTACTTATAAGTTAAATACATAATTTAAATTACAGTTCGATGAATACTATTCAAAGATTCAAGTTTAAAAAATACCAGTTTGTGCATGGACCTTAATCATTCAACTTCTCTTAGAGTATACTGAAATTCACCTCGTTGCAATGGCCGATATCTTTTTGAATATTAACAGCATTGTACTGGAATTTTTATTTGAGTTGTCCAATATATCTAACTAAACATTAGTTATAAAGTTTAAAAAGTTATAAAAGAAACATTTCGCTACGTTTCGCACATGCGCAGTAAAAAATTATTTACTAAAAATACTTTTATTTCCTGCAATATTCAAATTAATTGATTCAAATTTTAATACAAAGCTTCTTTACAATATTGTCAAATATTCTGTAAGCTTCATACAATTTGGTTCTAAACTCTACACGTTATAAGCAAAAAACATGCGGAAAAATTAGGAAATTTTAAAGAAACCTTTATATCTTCATAAATATTTTTGCTATTCTTACGAAAATACATGTAAACATTATGCACTTCAAACAAAACTATTGATAAAAGTTTCAATTCATTGTCAGCTTTCCTTGAAACGGGATGGGCCAAAATAATTTTCGCCTTCATCAATTTGTGCACGGTCCCCTAAATGTCCTAGCGGCCAAATCTCTGTAAAATGTGAGTTTCGACGATTGTATGTCCCACGATTCACCGAAACTGATTTCCGAACCATTGTATTCCTATTAAGTCCAAATTTTTCGCATCTTAAAAATAGTCCTTAGCATTTGTTTGCCAGTGTATGATTGATACAAGATGGTAAATTCAAGTGTATTTCTGAAAAATAGGGATAATAATAATAGAGAAATACCATATTACATTACCAACTATTAAAACTATTACTATCTTTGCTTTCACACTCGAAACTCGATGGAATATTTCCAGCCTCAAAGACGGATAAATGTTTTGGTTGGAAGAATTTTCTTTTACTGCATTACGTTTCAGGAAGCAAGCTGCATTGAAATAATTTTGAAGAGTCATCTCATCCTTAATAGTTTAACTGAAAAATTCTTTTTCAACGGATAATTATCCAGCTTCATTTTCCAAAAAGGGAAGAAACTTAACCTTAAATAAAAGATAAAGCGATTTTCTGACTGTTTTCTCTGTGCCTTATTATAGGAAACACGCTTTAATTTTAATCGTACTATTAGAAAGGAATGTTATTAGTACAAATGGGACGTTTGCACTTCTTATGTTCATAACTCACATTTTGTATCACTTATTTTAAAACTGAGGATTTTCTCAGAAAATACTTTTTCCTTACCGTTTCTCTAATGCATATATTATTCTATTCTATTTTTGCAATGAAATCATTAAGAAATTAAAATTTATATTAAATGATGCATAACGTGCAACAACTTTTGGCATATAATCATATTTTAGAACAAAGCACATATTTGGGAAAACGTAATCCCAATACACTATTTTAATTGTTTTCTATTTGTCTATTGCTCTTTGAAATGCCTTGAAAATATTTTCTGTAAACTTTAGTTGGAGCAATTTTGAGACAAGCTAAGAAATGATCCTGCATACACTTAAAATACTTTTGTAGTATTTTCAAACTTGAGATATTTCTGATCGTTAATCATCTTGATTTGAAGAACTGACATGTTTCAGAAGACTCTTATTAAAGAAAACAAGTAAAGAAAGGAATGAAATATTTCAGATGGTAAAAACACTAGCGGTTATAAATTAAACGGAGAAAGTGATCAAATTTAAAAACGAAAATGTTGTCACACAAGGAAATATTACTACTCAGCTCTTAAATTATTTTTAAAAATTTAAACCGATAAGTGAGAAACTTTAACATTCGATTTTTGTCAACTAAGTTTCCCCATTATTTACTTCTGCAAAGTGAAGACCGTATCATATTATTTTAAAGTAGTTTAATTTAAACTAACTGTAACAAGATAAGTATCCACCTAGATAACATTAATTAGACGACTAGTATTAGTAAAGTGGCGACGTTTATGTTATCCTGTCTTTGCGAATTCTAATTTCTGTCTAGCTAAAGACCTTCATGCCGATGCAAACTGGTGTACACTTCAGTGTTTCCAAAGTGCGGAAATTCCAGAATAATATTCCAGCTTGCTTGATAATCTTATTATGCGAGAGTGATTCTAGAGCGGTAAAGTTGTTGTGAGTGTGGGTGCTCTCTCTTTGAGTAGAAGATGCAGAATTATCAGAAATTCTACTAGCTTTTCTGTCAGTTATTGGTTTAGGTCCTGCTATAGTTATACAGCCCAAAAATTGAAAATTCTCCAGAGTTGGACAGCATACTGGATTTCCTTATTAGTTTTGATTTGCAAAACAGAAAATAATAAATAAACGTCCTTTAATATTTCATTTGATAGATCATCGAAGTTTTCAGAAATAAATTTAGATTTAAACGATTCTGTAAAATATATAAATATGCATTCATGCTTTAAGAAAAATCATGCTTTAACAAGATGGCAGAAATTCGCTTAAGAATTATTTTTAGCATATTCTAACATACTGAAAACACGTTCTGTTGTGCTCTCCTCGATCATTTGCTAATTACTACCATAATCATTGCCTAATTACTACCAATTGCCCATATAATTTTTCCCTCAATGAAAGAACGCTTTTTTTATGGCATCGTGACACGGATCCTTTTCTTACACCAAAAAGAAATTCAGATTTTTTGTACAAGGGACATTGCCTCGTAAAATGAGTTTTGGTATACAGAAAAATATTTCCAAGAAATACAAAATCAAAGGTTTTCAGTTGGTGTGAGAAATGGATCCGTGCCACGGTGCCATAAAAAAGAGTTCTTTAATTGATAAAGAAACCTTTCCTTTTGTATTTTGGGGGCATATTTTCCTTTTAGTCTAAAACTCCTTTTACGATGCACTGTCCTTCGTACAAAATAAATAAATTTCTTTTTGTCTTCCTTCCTGTGATTTCCTAATTAAAAGCCATATTTAAATTTAAATAATTCTGATTTGGTCGTGCAAGATTCAAACTGAATTGGCGGAACATCGTATACTTGACTCCGTTGCCCATCTGCTTCGAATTAATTTTGGAAACTCTTTTATATAACAAAAGAGAAACGATTTTAGAATAATTATTAAAAATGAAATATTTTAATGAAATAATTAATTAATTATTTATGAGAAATGTGAGATATACACAATTCATCATCAGATATAGAAATGAATTTCTTGCATATTTCTGTTAGCATCGCAACGAAGTTTTTTTATTATATATATATATATATATATTAACTTTAGAATTATACGTTGCTGTAAAATATAAAAATATACTTATTTTAAAAGATTTTTGACTAATTATTTAAATTGAAGCTCGTTTAATAAAATTGCTAATTTACTATTTATGCGAAATGTTAGAATTGTTCAATTAAACTTTTGCAGACATATTTTCAGAAAAAAATCCTTCAGAAAATCTGGCACAAATTATGTATATTCACTTGTGTTTTATTTCAAGCATTTTGGGTTGTAAGAGAACCGTGGTTTGTCTGCATAGTATTTGCCTTTACCCAAAATTTGTTTAAAATATTTCAACATTCCTTTACGCCTTCTTTTATAAAATTAAGGATCCAAACTCTTCCCACTATCTTTTCAGACATTTCTTACTTGCTTTGTTAAACATTAATTTGAATACCAGAAGAAAAGTAGAAATATCCATATCATTTCCTGTAGTTACTTAAGACTTCATTAAAGTGTTGACTTCTGTTTCCCATTTTATTAAATTTAAGTTAAAGTTAGGACAGTATTTTAGAATTTTATAACTTCAATACTTTTGATGAAGAGTACAAGAAAAGACAACAATGAATATTAATATTTATTTTTAGTCTTAAAGAAAACCACTACGAACTAGAATGCCAACAATAGTTTAGCTTTTAGACAAACAAGTGTATTTCCTTCCTTGTATTACACACAAATATGCTATTTTTATCCGTTATATTCAAGGAATTGTCGTTGTTATCATTCATTATTATCTAATCACATGTCGTTCTCAGAAATGATAACGCTGATGCATATATTGAATTTCGTTTAACTCGGACTACTCTTTAGAAAGAAACCTATTAAGCAGCATTTTTTTTTATCTATGGCTTAAGTACTGACACAAAGCATCTTGTATACGGCAGTTTCTTTCTTGCTTGTACTGAAAGAGAACGTAACAAAACGTTATCTACCAAGGGACATTTTTCTTCAAAATAAAGAATGTAACAGAAAAAAGAATTAAGTCGTAAGAAACAAAAAATGGAGGATGGAACACAGTTTTCTTTCCACATTCTTGCTGCAGAATTAAAAAGATATCAGGGGACTTCTGTGATGTACAACTTTATAGATATGTATACGCCAGAGAGAATAAAAGAAAACACTGGCTGTTGTGTGACAAGAACAGATGATACACGTCAGGAGTGGGATACACCAGGGATACGGTACATTGGATTCGCAAGAGAACACCATTTGCTATTAATGGTGGAGCGTAGAAATGGATACGTTTTATCCCAGTGTAAAAACTCAGGGCTTTTCTCTTGTGTCATACCAAAAGCTACTGTCACTAGTTTTGCTGGATTCTGTCTCGCAGATTTCTTACAAAATGTAATATTTTATTCTTCGTAGTCATATTTTTCTTTTGTAAACGGCACGGGTGATTAGAATTTGAAAGAATTCTGCTTTGAATTGTGTTTCTGAGTTAGCGGTACTTTTTTTGACTAACTGTAGTTGCTTTTTGTTGACATAAGCCAGAAGAAAGATTAAAAACTCTTTCATAGTTTTATAAAACTTCAGGAATTTTAGAAAAAAGTATTTTGCTCCCAGAAGGAACTTTAATAATACGTTTTCGTCTTAACTTAAAGGCATCACAAAACACTCGAAGCGAAAGGTGACATTTATGCTGTTATATATTTATTAGTTTTGGGGGTTTTTTGAGATCGCTAATTATCATTAGCCGGTTTGCTGTTTGATTACTCTAACATCACTAATATAATTTTATTTAAAAGGTAATATTATTTTAAATAAATAATCTTTAAAAATGTTTTCTGAATAAATGCTTCCCTGAGAAACGAATTTTATTTATATTATACAAAATCCTCTTTAAAAAGGAAATTTCTAAATGGAATAAAACACTTTGATTATGTTTGTTTTTTAATATTATTTCACGATTTTTTAATTGTTATATACTGTATAAATATTGTAAAGCGATAAGCCGCTGAATTCCTTAGCCCATTTCGCTATTAGAGGTTTCAAATATTATTCTTTAAATTTATGGGGGAAATTCCCATATATTTTAAATTTATTTTCTTATATATTTTTATGTGTACAATTCTTTACATATTTCTATACGAACAAATTCCTCATCAAATAGGAGTACAAATCGTTTCTCTGAGTTGCTTGTTCTTATTTTGACATCTTATTTCAGACAGTGATCTTTATTCATTGAAGCCACTATTTTAAATTATAGAATATGACTAAATTTTTATGAAAGGTTTATTGTTTGTTAGTGTGAGATTCGAATTCCAAAACTGCCATGAAGTTCTGATCTTCTGAATTTCTTCAGCTCAGTGCTTAAAATGTGTGATTATGAGCACTGAGAATGAAAACAAAACAACACTCACCAAAATTTGTACCAAACGAATAAAATTATAAGAATGGAATTTAAAGGGAATGAAATGAATTGCTTTGGTGAGCAAATCAATTATTTCATTTCATTTCTTAACGTTTCTTTGAAGCTGAAATAATACATTATTTGACAAAAATCCAATTGTTCTTTTGAAGAATAAAGAAGAAAAAGCGACAGCCACTAGATTTGAAGTTTTGGGAAATTTTGACAGCCTTCACACAAAGTGACAGTTATAGAGTTGAGGCATTGTTTCGTGGAGTATTTGATCACTTCATAACCTTTGCTGATATCAGTGCTACTCGAAAGTTTGATTGATGCTTTTAGAGTTTAATTGCTGAAATAAATGGAATAAAATATATTTGTCAGGCAGGAATAACACTTTTCAACAGATTTGAATAGAGATATTTTATATGAAAGAGTTTTTAATATTTTTATGTGCAGAAATTTTAGATATGCATATCCAAAACGGCTTAATCACAAAATTCTTTATTTCCTACGGAAATAACTTCAGATATTATCGAAACCACAGACAAAAAGTATCCTTAAAGCAGTTCACCTAAAACCAGTCTTTTGGACACGTGAAGAAATTCTGTCACAGGACACGGTCCACTCCCTTCATTCCGTAACCGTTTCCATTTATCGGATAGTGACTCTTGTGCCTGCGAAGAAGTCGGCGATCCCATCCACTATGCGACATCTTGCCCATTGACTCTTTCTTGGCATATTAAGAAATCTTCTACTTCACTGGAAAGTCTGTGGTACCAAAGAGTCCCGGAGAATCCAAATTCAAGAAAAAGAATAATAAACATAATTAAATTCATAATAGGCAATGAAAACATAATGCGACAGTAATAAGTACTCACCTGCCTTTATACAATAACTCTAGCTCATCCTGCATTCAATACACTGAATATACTAAGTCCTTCCTTCCTCAAAAATCTTTAATAGTAATCTTCCTTTCCTTGTATTCCACAACTAACACGCAATGGCTCTCCATCTCTAATACGTTACTCAAAACCTGCGTATTGATGTATCGCCTCATGTTGTTCGTCATCTTCTACATTCATCATTTTTCTTTCATTCACTCTATGCTATTCAAGATATTGTATATATTCCTTTATCTTATTGTCAATTCTATGTGTTAACACCAGCTTTGTAAATTCTTCATCGTCATTCTTCTCTTAATAATTTTTTTAAATAATCAATAATTTTTTAACTTAATTTAATTTTTTAATTTTTTAGTAATTAATTCTGTAATTTTTTTTTTTTTTGCAACTCAATAAAGTCTACCAACCCGGATAGGAGCCACATGAGCTCTAGAGACGGCGGTGTGGTGTGGTGTTAAAGTAATGGTCATATTAACTCTTTCTAAGGTCATGGCAAGTATTCTTGCCACCCAAATTCATGGATTTTTCAAGGCAATTTTTAAAGGTGGCGTATTTTTCGCCAAATTTTTCTATGAGACAAAAGCCTAAATATCCCAATTTCTTATCTCATACCATGGTGAAGTGTCTTGATTTGGTAATTAATTGTTAATTAATAGAATTAATTAACAAAAAATTAATGCCATCCAATAAGCTAAATGATTTTTTTCTTAAATTAAGCTCACTCCCAAAGTTATATTATTATACCACTACTGGAAAAAATGGACCTTTAAATGGTTAAATAAATTTTTATTTTAACTACTGCAAATATTTTATGAGCTATTCCAGTTTACAGTATTAACTCCTGTAAATTTTAAACTTACGCTTAAAAACCATAAATATTTATCAAATATTCAATCGGCTTGCATATGAATAATACATGCGCATAAAATACATGCATGAATTTATAAATATATATATTGCTTTGAAATTTAATACTTTTTAAGGACTGAATTTAAATATGAAAGATGAATAACTTTAAACATGGATTTCTTGGAATCATAAATTGAAAATTCTGAACGCATGTGTGTCTGCAAGTATTCAGTTCGTATCGAGGGACTTAATATAAAATATTAGAAAAATCATTACATATATAGCAGAATTTGAATTTTAAACAAGAAGCAAATATCCATAATAATGTAAATACAGTCATGTAAAATCCATTTATATCTTTGCATGAATCTGAACAAGAATATTGACATATATTTCACGGTAATGGAAGTAAAAGAATATTTCAAACTTTTTTTAATCCAACATATTATGCTTAAAGGCGATCTCATGATTCACATATATAGAAATCAATAACATGCATGAGAAAGTAAAAAGAATTGTATAGGAGTATATATTTTTCATACGATTACGGAGGTTACTTTTCAATTTTTCTTATTCTGTCGGACAACATTAATGTTTGCATGAATATTTCAGCTAGAAATCAATAGAAATAGTCATATCCTCCATTTAATCGATTTATTTAAAGCAAATGAGATTAATTTTTGTCCAAAATTTCAAATACTTTTTTTCACGAAGATTCTGATCGTTTTTAGTTGTTCCTTTTAGATAAACAATTTTTAATCGAGAAGAAATAAGAAAAAGCATTAGAATTTAATGAAAAATAGTAGGAACAATCACTGAGTACATTCCTTTAACTCTTCAAAATCAACATCTATGGAATAGATGTGATGGAGTATTTGACGGAGAATTCTGAGACACCCATGTATACTTGATTATTTACATTTAAAAAATACTTTAGAAGCTTAATTATTAGCTGGATGATTTTAATTGCCTCTCTGGATGCAGAAAATCTCTGGGCACTGTTTGCCTTATGATATATTTTTTCCCCTTATATTCGCTGAAAGGCACTAATAATCAGCCACCATAATTCCATTATGATGCTTTTAAATCACAGAACGTGAGAAAATATTTGTATTTAAGCAACATTTGAATTAACCCCTTAATCGTTTCACCTGAGCTCCACTCGCGTATCGAATTATGGTATATTTAAACTTATAATCTGAAATTAAGCAATTCGTAGACGTCATAATTCGAATTAAAAAAAGGGGACGAGTAATCCATTAACATTTCAAGTGCTCTAAGGACAATTAGATGGATTAATATGAAAACACAGAGGGTGTCAGCTTATCAGATAGTGGAGTAAAACAAAACAAATAAGGGGTCAGTTCACTGAAATGAGGTATTAGTAGAATTATTATTATTATTTTAATTTTGGAAATCAGAATACTCAACTGCTAATGTACAGGAAAAAGAATAAGAATATAGAGTTTGACTTACACTACAGACTACAACATAGCTTTTCCTTGTGTTTTTACATCTGTTATCTGTTTTAATATTTAGTATTGTGTTTCTGCTAGTGACGACCGCTTGTGCATGTTGTGTTATTGCTACTTCACCTTAAACAGGCTAAAGTTATCTACTTTGAATTAAAAATTCCATCTTAAGAAGTTTAAAATACACGATTTCGACTTTTTCTCATCTAAAAAAATAATATGATATACTAATAATTTGAGATACTATTTTTATATCGAAGAAATGCAACTTTTCTCAAAAGACAAAAAACAAAATTTAAATGGTTTAGGCCCCGAAAGCAAAGGAATTTTGCTTGGATTTTTTATAGAGTTATTCTTATTGAGAAGTTTAGTTTTAGTTATATTAAAGTCCCATTTTGAAGCAACTTAAAGGCTATTTTGGGACGGACCTCGTCATTTTGAATCACGCTCAGATGACGAGGAAGACACCTGAGCTGGCATCCCCTATCCAAGCTTCCGCACCACACCAGCGGGAGGACGTTTGGCCCCTTACGTATGATTTGGCGTGCAGCGGGCCCAACGCACGATGGATCTTCAGTGGAATCGGGTCTCGGGCCTGGGGCCCTCTTCGGATCTCCAGTCCGAGACTTTGCCACTCGGATTTCCAGTCCGACACTTTGCCGAGGCCGCCACGGCCCCCAAAGCCCACAAACTTATTCAAAAATAATTCAAGAAGCGATAATAGCAAAAGCGGTATCTTTATAGTAATATTTCACAAGAAATATATATGTTATATATGCATAAACATTGCATTGATCTACGCAAAGCTGATACCTTTTTTCAACATCATTTGCTTTATTTGTCAGTTCAGTGCCTTCCACATCTGCAGCTCCGTATTTCGTTATGTATGTCGAAAATCTTTTACCAATTTCACTAAATAAACTTTTTTCAAGAATAGATAAAATTCTGAATGATTAATTTAATATAATATGGAATACTTATTATTCCCCGATATAGCAAACCATAAAATTATCCTTTTCTCCTGTGTGTTTACAGAATGAGCAGAATATCACTTCAATCATGTATCAAAATAATTTCTCAATTCATTCGGTTTATAAAAAATTACATCAAATTAATTATATGTTGAGAATCATTGATACGATATGAAAAATCGTATGAATTTTTGCATTGTTCTTAAAATGCTGATATTTTTATCCATTTTCTGAAATTTCGTGAATGTAAGAGTGAAATTCCATTGAAATATAATGTTTATAAAAAGCATATAAGCATAAATTTTTTAAGCTGAGTTTCTTTTGTGAAGTTCCATGCGAATTTAATTATATGAGACGTTAAAAATTGTTATTAATTTAAACTATATTCTTTTTAAAAATTGCTGTCTGTGGTGATAATTGGAACTAAAATGTTCTTTTTTTTCTTTTCAGGTGAGTGGTTGAAAATATAGAATTATTCGATTGTGATGCTCGGATATTATTTTAACGACATTCTTTTATTACAAGTACGTACGAAGCAAGTATTTTGGCATTAATTTAAATTAATGATTAGATTATTTTCCACTATGCGAATGAATCTTCATAAATGAATATTATTCTCAAACTAAGGTTTTTTAAGATATTGTGACCTGCGTAAGATGTCGGTTACTTGCCCTGTAGGAAGAAAATTATTTTAGTCTGAAGCTAAAATATTAGATATTTAGAAATATCTAATTAAATTATAAATTACACTCTTCTTTAAATATGCAACAGCATTTTTATGAGTTTCATATTATGCTAACAATTATTCACTTTATTTTCCATCTATTCCGTTAACATACAAAAAAGCAATTAATTAAATTGAAATTAGCTGCGTGTTATAATAAAATAAACTCATTTAGCTTCTTTTAACTGATTTTGAATCGTAAAGAATTTTAAAATACTTAAATAATTGAAAAATTCCTTTTAAAGTGAAAAGTAAATTAGATATATCGAAATTGATTTTTAAAGATTCTAATAACTCTTTCCATATAGGACAATTTTAGGCTTCAAAATTTTATGACTACTAAATCCAGCGTCAAGTTAAAATTTTCAAAGCATTCTTTAGTTTTAAATTAAAATTGAACGAGCAATTTGTTTTTCTGTAATCTAATATAAATGAGAGTTACGCTTCTATGCCTAACAAAGCATTGAACAGAAGGGACAGTAGTGCTGCAGGCTTGACATTCAGCTTACGTATACCTTGACAGTCCTACAAAACCGATTAATCACGTGACACATTGTATCCGCATAGGAATTAATGACTTTGGGGCTTTTGCCCTGGTGTGCATCAGGAGGGACCCGATCCTGCTCTGATAACTACACGACAATCAGCCAATCATTAGTCACATGTAGGCTTGCGATATTGCAAATGAACCCTGCATTGGGTAGTGAACTATATCTCTACTTCCGGCTGCTTAGGAAGTTCAAGAATGCTTTGTAATTAGTTAATTAAGCGGAAATCATTAAGAAATGTGTCAACTGACTATTTGGGACTAAAGGTTGTTAATCGATTTAAGCAGTCAGATTAAAGGCATCTGATATTTGATAAATATGTTATTTTACTTAAATAGAATGATGGAGAGTAAGATCTCAAACCTAACTTTACATCACTTATGCCTTTAGATAACATTAGAATTGTAATACGTAATATCTTTATTCATGAATGTGAAGTAGATATTTACTCATTTTAAGCTGGGACTGTTACATTTATCCTATATCTGTATTGTAGGACAAATTTAAGTAATTAATCTCTTAGCTACCGTCAATCTCTACTATCTAGTTAAATGACAACTTCTTTTATTTTATGGGATTGTGCTGTTTTAGTCATAAAAAACCTATAAAAACTTGAAATGTCTATGCACTTCAAGTAATTTCTGTATCGAATTATAGCGTCTATGAATAACTTAATTTTAGTTTATAAGTTTGAAAATACAATAATTCGTTGCATGCATATTGCAAGGGCATGACAGGTAGGGGATTACTACACATACTGTTTAATCGTACTGCTTTTTGAATAATATTTGGAGCGCACAATTAAGAAAATTATATACTCTTTAAGCTATATTATAATGCAGAAAATGGAAAAAATATAGTGATTAATCAGTTTGGTAACGAGAAATCCCCGCGTTATTTGTGGCCAGCTTATTTAAAAGCCTTTCAAGAGAACTCATACAATCAGAAATTTCAAATCAATGGATTGATTCACTACTGATTGATTGACACTGATGATTTTGATACTTCAATTGGAGAGAAATTGACACTCCTATACTATACAGACGAGTCCATTCTAAAACTGGTATAGTTTGGGAGAAAGCTTTAGTACTCAAAGATGAGGGTAACATACAAATGCTCACACTAAATCCTCATTTACCATTTATTGTGGGAGCAGTGGATGTTTTCCACAAATGAGGCTCTTGTGCGAGAGAGTTAACCTTTTGACGAGATATTTACACAAATTTGTGCCGCTGTTATGATAGAAGGATGGCGGTCGTAATCCCAATTTCATCTCCTAAGAGTAATGTTTTGAACTGATTGGCAAACATTATCATGAGAGGCATCTTTTGAAATAATTCAGCTCAAATAGTACAGTGCCTGTCAAAAATTTAAGCACAACAATGAATTAAAAATAAAACATTAAATATTCACTCAATTTTAAATGTGTTAATGTATAGAAAAGACTGCAAAATTGAAATTATTTTTGATGCAATCATGTTTTGATCTTTATTTTTAACCATTGAATTCAGCAAAAATACAAAAATAGGTGTGCCAAAAGTTTAAGCGCAAGAGACATTTATCTTTTTACAATGGAGTAAAAATAAATGGTTATTACTTGATGATTGCTCCTTTGAATTGAATTAGGTGAAATACACGGTTTCCCATCGATAACACTAATATTCTGGCTTTAGTTCAAATCAAGCATACTGAATGGAATCTCTCAATTCTTCAACTGAATAATACAGCTTACCATTTTGACAACTGAACGTGTTAGGATACCCACATATTTTCTATGGGGTGAAAATTAAGAGTTAAGGGTGGACAGTTCAAAACTGACACCATATAGGATCTAAACGATTATGACGTTGATCTGGAGGCATGGATTGAAGCTTTGTCATGTTGAAAAAAGTCCAATCTGTTAAGCCTAAAATTTTCCCAAAAGGTAGCAAATGATTGGCAGGTTTCTCTTGGTAGTTTTTAGATTTTTGCCGAACACTCAGGAAGGCTAGAGATATCTTTCCAATGAAAAAAATCGCTCCCCATACCCTCAGAGATCCACCTACATGTTATCTAGTAAACATGCTTCTTGGTTCTTTTCAAAGATCATACAAACCCATCACGACCGTCCAAATTCCGTATTTTTTCATCACTGAATAAGACATTAAGCCACATATCATCAAATAACATGACAGCTGTTGAGCCTGCTGTAATCGAGCTTATTGATGGTTTCGTTCCAAGAAGGTAATCGGGTCTTTTACAGTCTTGCATGTATCACGATTCGAAAATTCTTCTATGAATAGTTTTTTGCAATATTTGATCTTCAATAATATTTTTAATTCTGAAAGACAATAATCCCCAGTTGAAGCCAAATCCCGCCGGTCGTAATAGGAACTGGTCACCCGTGGCCTTCCAGAACGAGATATTCGTTTAAAGTTTTCACCACGAACTAATATTTGGTAAATTCCACGTTTCAACCTCTTTAAAGCAGTTACAATTTCAGATAAAAAGACTTCAGTTCTTCTCCTATACACCATATTTTTTATGATTGCTCATATGGAAATTCTTCAGACCTAGCCATTTTGAACTAATTTCAAACCAACAACAGGGTCTTATATACGTACATACATATCATAAACGTGCGCAACTTCTCGCGTGATTTCCTTAATTTGCATAAAAGCAGTTTCTGCTTAAACTTTTGACCCAGTAAGTTTTCGTTCTATTCTTAAAGTTCTGATTAAAGATAAAATTCCAAGGTTAATAATGTTTAATATGATTTTAAAATAGCAATCTTGTATACATATTAACGACATGTTGAAATAAAGTGGATGTTTAAAGTTTTATTTTTAAATTATTGTTGTGCTTAAACTTTTGACATGCAGTGTATATACAGTGTATTTCAAAAATTGGTGTATTTTTAAATGTGAATAACTATTCTCAAATTTAGCTGCTAAAGCTATTACTTCTTTTCCTAGAAAACGTTTACATTTCAATGTATCTAAAATCGGAAAATTTACTGAAATTGCCGAAAATGCAAACTCTTACCCTAAATTAACTCCTTCAAACCCTTAGACAGTTTACCTTCAATTTCATCGCTACTTAATTTTTTATTCAAACTGCAGAGTATATGGTGCAT
>BGPR01003698.1:72744-101038 GCA_013235015.1 Araneus ventricosus
ATTCCACGGCATTCCATCACTTAATCTTCTAATCTCGTGGATTTCATTCCGACATGCGATATTTTTTCCCACGTGCTACGAGTGCAATTACTTTTATTCTTGAAATGTTTTGACAGTAATTTTTTTATATTTGTTCAGTTGAGCTTTAAATTTTATGTATATTAAAGAGGTTTCTTATTGAAATTAAGTTAAAAGTATTAAAATATTCCACTTGTTTACCCTGCTTTATTATGGCCGAACTTAGAAATTGGATTAAACAGAAATCGAAAACTTTAGGGGGTTCATTCCTTGATATTTCAACTTATTAATCATACGTTAAAGGAATTTTGATCCTCCTCTTATTAATTTGTTGAACTTTTACTTTTAAAAACAAGACTTTTATGTGCAGATATTTATTTATTTATTTATAGAAAAACACACTACAGAGAAAACTCCATTTACAGAGTGCTATAAACAAAAATACACAAAGAACAAAAGCCACAACGAGTAAATAAAGAAAATCCGCTAGAAAAAAAGTTGAACACAGAGAATACACAAAATCATAAAACTTTTGCAAACGCATATATAATTAAAAACGAAAACACATAATCATAAAAACACTAAAACACACTATGATTCCAAAACTCGTATTTTTTAAAAAAATTAAAAGACCATTTCCAAAAGGTAAGGGTTAAAAAGTCAAAACAGGCAAGCACCGAGTCTTCTAAAAACACACCAGGAGTTTAAAAGTTTGAGCACACTTGAGATAAAAATAAATTGCAACACTTAAGATAAAAATATATTCAAACACGGCACCAGAAACAGGGAACAGAAATTAAAACCTATAGAAAAACATTAAAAAAATGGTCGATCACATAAGAACACGGAGAATCAAAACGCATAAAAATCTAAAATGTTTTAAGAAGGCAAAATAAAACACTTCGTGTATTTAAAAGATGAAAACATTTCGATTTAAAAGCAGCAAGAGACATATTAAAAATGTCAAGTTCACGCGATATTTGTAATTATTACGATTTTTCTTATTTTTAAGCAAAGAGAGTTTTAATTTACTTGAAAGTGAATAACATACATAACATTTCTTAAAAGCATACAAGCAAAAACATTTCTTTAGTTATTCTTATTCTGCAAGTCGGAGGGCATGCTTATCTTAATAAATTATATTTAAATAAAAAAAATATTAATTTATTGCTGACAATCAATTACGTGTAATATAATAAGAATACCTGTTTCCAGAAATACCACAAGAATAAGCAATAAAACGGACAAATAAACACACTTTAGTTAAAATATTCCTTACTGCAACCACAAAACGCGATTTCCTCTTACAACACAAATATTGCATCCATGATATTAATAAGTATTCAAGTGAGTTTATTGTGTTAACGAAAGAATCTCAGAAAAAAATATGTGTATGTGCAAATTCATTAGCTCTGGCAAATTCCCAATACCTCTGTTTTCATAGTCATCATTGAAAAAAAATTTTTTACTTGAATGCTTTATTCTTTCATATGTTATGAATGCTTCTAAAAATTCAGAAGGATTCATTTGTTGCAGACACTATTTAATCACAAACTGTTGTTGTATCCCAGTGTCGCTATAAGACTTTGAATGAATACATACTGCATAATGTTACAAAGTTTTATTTAACTATTCGGAAGGTTTCCTAATAATATGCTAAATAGGAATAAGTTAATATTTATCTCGTAAAAAGCACAGACGCAATAACAATGTTTTGGTTGTTTCCATGGAAAAACTATATCTATTATTCTATTTAATATTTGAACATTTTAATCAGATAATTATATTTTCAAATTATTCTAAAAATGTTGTGAATTCACAGACTTCATGACGAAATTTCCTTCTCCTCTTAGAAATATTAATCTCATATGAATAAATATGCTGGTAAAAAGTCAAATTGTAGTAAAGGATTTCCAATTTGAAAAGAAAACGAGAATTTTATTTCACAAATTACAATTTCATTTTCTATTTCATGTTTCCAGCATGAAGTGCTGCTACAATAAAAGGCTAGAATGAACTTGGTTATTAAATGTAATGTTGGTAGTAAAAAGGAACACTATTAACCGAGACCGAATTGCAATTTCGTTAAAGTAAATTGGATTCTGAAAGTCGAAGAAGCAACTTTTCAAACCAGTAGGTTATTAAATATGCGGGCAAAAAGAAAATATTATGAAAGTATTTTTTTTCAATCTCATCGACTCTGTGATCGTATAAAGAAATTTTTGCATAAAGGTCAAAATATTCGGTATAATAAAATAAAAACAATTTAATTAAAAAACGGAATCGTCTAAAGGTTTGCTTTATTATAGCAAGTGAATTGGATTTCATATTCAAATTTTCTTAACGTGATTTAAAACATTAAATTTACCTTTAATTACGAGTGCTTATCATAGAAGCTAAAGTAATGATCATAAAAAAAATGCATTTTTTGTTATTATTTAAGGTTGATTTAATGCTTCAAATGTTATGCATGTGTTATTCATTAACTGTTATACTATTAGTAGCTCTTTTATGTGATGCACACTTCCTTACAATGCGTGGCAAATACACTTTACTGGCCCATAGGATTTAGAATTACTCGCAGTTTAATGTAATCTAGAAGAACAGTGGTTCCCAAACGTTTTTGGCTGTGTGAACTACCTGTTATGTAAAAAATATTTTGGGTCCCGCTAAATAAATATACAATTAAAAAAATATATATTAATATAAACAATAACACACGCATAACAAATAATATAAACATGAAACGTATATGTCAGTAATTAGCAAAGCTTGCTCTAGAAGGAATTAAAATATATTGTTTTATAAAGCAAAAAACGAGTGAAGATTCTTGAAACTCCTCTGACTTTGGACTCGCGTTCTGCGGCCCAGTAGGATGCAACGTAATAATCTGATACGATTCCTCTCCTCTTTCCGTACAATGATAATAAATAACATATGGAATAAATCCTTTTTTTGATTTCGCCTTTCAAAGTAAAATTACTCTAACAAGCTTTTACAAACTTACTTAGACGTATGTTTTCATGAGTTTAGCAAGCCTCTTCAAAATACTGACCTAACAATTTTTTATCCAAAATAAAGCCACTCCCCGTTTCGAAATTAGTCGCGTCTGCAATTAGACAGTACACTCCTAAGAGATCTGGGGTTCGCGTACGATTGGGGTGTACAGCTTCGTAACCAATATTCTTAAATGGTCATAGACTAGAAAACGCTAATTTTTACCACGAAAACTTTTATCATAAATGATATAACGTAGCAAAATATATAGCATTCTAGTATAAAAGACATTTAATGCTAAAAGGAACTATTCTACTTCTCTTAGAAAATAGTAATGCTAATAACATTAAAATAATATTGAATATGAGATATACAACTACATAATAGATTTTCATAAATTGTACAATATTGCTGAAATCATTACAAAATTTATATATTTTTGTGAAACAACAAACTGCTATTGTCAAACTACTAGAATAATTTTTCTAAATATTCTAAATATAGCTATTTAATTTCTGCTCAGTAAGGTCAGCAACTAATAACTTCCCAGAAGACTAAATCTTCTTCTCCGGCTTTTATCAAACGTCCAAGTTCCCTGTGTCTTAATTATGCTCGGGTAGCATGTATTAATGGCGATGTCTGCTGACCCGACCTCTCTTAATTAATTGACCTTTCTTAACAACCTCTTGATTCACGCGCTTAATCACTTAATAACTTTGCCCACTCATTCCGAACAACATTTCTGCAGCAGAATATCTTTTTTATTCTCTGTAAGGAAGTAATACGTTTATCGATGAGTTCTTCAAAACAGAAACACACTAACTGCTACCGTAAATTAGCCGACAGCAAGCAGCTGATAATTGAGGAAACGCCGCAAAGGTGTTTCCATTAATCAAAAAGTCAATTAAGAGCAAATTTGTCTTACCGAATAATGCCAAGCACAAAGACTGAGTTTTCCTTTTGTTGTATGTTCTAGTTTAATGTTATCCTCCAGAGTCCCATCCCCTGCCAAAACCCCACCGGATGCTATCTCTTTGACTGTCAAATTCTGCTGATACCAATTCGAATTCTGGGTAATACACAATACATTCAGCGTCCACCAAGTTCCCGCCGAAATGATAAATAATTCAATCGAATGGAACAAAATGCCCTTCCGAGCAATTTGTTCGTGCCAAGGAAGACATAACGCCTATCCTTGCATTTGAAATGTTCATAATATGGAGAAGGTATTCTTTGAATCGTAATGGTACAAGTCTTTATTTGGCTTGATCTCTTGACAGCCGCAATGATTCAGTTCAGAAGTGAAATTCGAATAATATATGAAAGTATTCATTCGATATCACGCTTGTGTTTGACTCAAGTTAATGATATTTCGTTTATAAACAGGATGCATTCTGAAGTATAGCTGATGTCTTTTTTTTTCCTTTTGAACTTCAACAAGAACAATAAAATACAGAAATCAGACATCTTTGAAGACTTATAAATGAAGGAAGAAATTCGTTTCAGTGGATTTCTTTAGTATTTTGGAAGTGGGAAGGAACAGAATTGTTCTGTTAAGAAACTGTCAACCCATACAAGTTTCTGATGTAATCGAAACTTCAAAAGTTCGGCTAAAAACATTTTATTTGTGACAGTTCTTCAAAGATTAAATTTGAGAGACTGAATTCACTTTAGAGCTGACAACTAAACTTGGTTCTGAATAATGTATTGATCTACTTCACCTTCATTCTTATATTTTACTAAGCGCTATACATATGACCGCCATTTTTTGCTTAACAACGAATTTTAAAGCTTTCTAATTGCGCCGAATTAAATTGTTTTATCTGTTTTTCTAAAGATTAAATAAGTAATTTTCTGCATTATGTGCTAAACTATTCCAGAACTAAGAAGCATTTAAGATTCCTTATTTAAAAGCCGTCTGGATTCATTTTTCTTTTATGGTTTTTGAAAGTAAAATGTAGATTCACATGGATAAAGAAGTTGTTTGGTTTTTAATTCTCATTTCCTTCCTGCTTTAAGAAGATAACTTGTTCTTCAATAATAAAAGTTTGAATAAAAATTGTTTGATGGTGGCCGACGTGGAATGCTGTCGAAGTTTCAGAAAGGATATTAAAAAGAAGCTAAGGTACTTAAAGAGGATTACTGAACTGAACACTAAAGAAGATCTGGATTAACCTATCCATGAGAGCTAATCTCTTGAAATATTTTTCAAAAAGATATATAAATCGTTAAAAATGCGTCTATTCTGTGATAGATAAATGGGAAGTACCAAATTTCTAGAATTGTGATTCAGAGTCTTCAAAAAATTAATTTTAGGAAGAATAAGTGATATGTCGTGGAAGAAGAAGAAGAATCACTCTAAACTTTCAAAGTACTATTGTAAACTTATTTTTGAGTTGTGTATTTCTAATTGGAAGATGGCTGAACTGGGATGTTTTGATTCGAATATAATAATTATTATATTAACGCAGTTAAACTATGGAATGTCTAATTCTTTATATCTAACAACAGGAGTAAAATAATTACTATAATTTATATTGGCATAGAAGATAGCATTATTTCAAGTAACATTCAACAATTCAAGTAATTTTCATTAGTTTAACGCATATAGTAAATAAATATTAAGAGTACTGCAGAATTAGATTAGTTAAAAAATTTGCTAACATTAAAGTATTTTCTGTAATTTCCTGTAATCCTATTAAGTATTTTTGTGAAATCAGTTAAACTTATATTTGCTAGAAAGGAACTGTTTTATAACAGATTTATATAAATTTTCTAAAGAAACTTCATGTCATGTGTTTATATCTTAAGGTTCAAGTTATGAGAGCACTTCTTTTCGAAATTAAAATAAGACTATGGAGGATGTTGTTAAGTAATACATTTTAGCATCACCTGACGTTATAGGTTTAGTTTAAATAAGAATTAGAAAACGATACAAAACAGCCTTAACAGATATCATACCTAATTTTTATTGCGTCCAGCATTATGATATTTGAAGTAAAAAGTACTGAAGTAAAATTTTAAGTTACAGCCAGGTGGTAGAACTGAGACATATATTTTTACTCAACAAATCAAAAACTGCTTGAAATGATTAGCTTAAGAAGATTTTCTAAGGCATAGTTGAAATGTTACTTCTGTTTGAGTAAAAGTCACGAAAAACCAGCGGGAGTTGTCTCCCCTAAACTTTCTCGTATACTTTCTAAGTAGAGATTCGTCAAAATCTCGAGATCGAATTTTTTTGACGATTACAATACTTTCTCTTTGTATACTTCGCATACGAGAAAGTAAAACAAAAAAAACAGACAAACCTGAAATCAAATATTTGTTGCCACGTATCAAAAAAATATTACTTTGAAGCAGGCGCGATAAAATAGGCAATACAATGAATACTAAAGCGAAAATTCTGCTTTGGAATTGAATTCCCAAGAAAACAATTTATACTACCACAACCGTAGCAATTGCAAAAGCGCGTGAATAAAAGATTTGCTGAAATAATGAGATCGGTTTGATTTACAACAATGAAAAAATTGTTAACAATTGATGCTTGAAAACATTATTTATTGAATTTATTGAAAACATTATTATTACAGTAACAGATTGCTACCAATACGCATGCGCATGAGAATCGGATTAAAAGAAATTGAATATGCAATTTGAACGCCTCTTTCTGACGGATTTTGCCCAAACTTTTATACGGATCTACATTCATAACGATAAAACTGTGTACCAAATTTTATCCATTTAGCTATTCAAGTTTTTGAGTTATAGCGTTCACATGACCGCGGACATACAAATAGACAGACTTCCCGTTGACGGATTTTGTCCAAAATTTGATAGAAACCTACAAATTATGTTTAAAGACAACATACCAGATTTTATCCCCGTAGCTCTAATAGTTTTCGAGTTATCGTGTTCACAGACAGACACACAGACAGACATAATTCCGAAATTGTGTTTTTCGGACTCAGGGAGATCTAAAACGTGGAGATTCGTCAAAATCTCGAGTTCGAATTTTTTGACGATTACAATACTTTCTCTTTGTATACTTCGCATACGAGAAAGTAAAAAGTGAAAGCTTTAGGAATTGATGTTTCGCGAACACTTAAAGTGTGCAAAAGGCAAAATCCTGTATCGTGAAAATAATGCTACCGTTATACAAGTAGCCCTTTACTTAAGCCACTTGAGCTGTTAGGAATTCAGCTTCACAACTCCTCATTCGCCAAACAAGCAGATATCAATTCTCATATTTCTTTTCAAGATCTCATTCATTCCTACATCCTCTTCTCTTTCTCTCACATCCCATCGCCTTAACAAATAGCAACCCTAATTGCTGAAAAGTTGCTCGCAAATGGAGATTCTTTTCCGTTCTTACTTTGGTTGCAGACGAGTGAGAGACGGTCGTTTCTGGTTTAGAGAGTGGGCAGACGATAATTGTACGCGTAGATTCATCTTCTCAAATCAGGCGGAATCAAATTCTGAGATGACATTTGGAATATCTTTTCCTTCAGAGGTATTTTAAGTTATCTGAGATATTTTTCGGCATCGAGAATCTGAGTCTTTTGGGAAAACGACTGTTAAGAATTTAAACCCCGCATTCCTGCTTTGATTTAAGCGTCTCTCTGTATAAAACCTTGACTTCGCAATATATTTTATCAATAAGGCAGTTTCATATGCCATTATTTACATAAAAGTATTTAAATTAATATTTAACTAAATTGTAAGCTTTGTTATCGAACCATGCTACTTCAAAGCTGCTAAAAACTTCAGAAGTTATTTTTATTCTGCTTTGAGCTATCATTGAAAAAAAAGTAAAATTTTGTAGAAGTTGCAAAGTTTTTTAAACTTTTAGAGTTTTGCACATGTTTTAAAGAAATTTGTTTCCCAGAATTACTCTGACAATAAATTCAAACTTCTGATAATAATTTCTAGTAACGGTAAATAATTTCAGAAGGCCAATATCATAGTTCATTTGAAAATTTTCAATGAATTCAACGCTTTAATAGTTTTAATTTTATTATCAGATACTAATGTGTGTATTTATCGAAATAATTTTTACAGAACTCAAAAATAATTCCAATAATCACCTTATATATTGCTTTGATTTCATTCATATCTGTAAATGAAATACCTTATATTGTAGAAATACTTTTTTCAAGAAATAAAACCCAAAATGGTTCAAATTACCTAATGGTCTAAACAAAGTATTTATATCATATGTCATGCAAATTTTACGAAAAAATTACAATATGTAATAGACGGAGAAATTAAATTCTAGAAAACAAGAAGTGGGAAATTAAAAATATCAAAGAGACTTTCTTGTCCCATATGTTATCATCACAATGCATCTGAAGTAAAATTATTTAAATTATATTTATTATATTCAAATAATATTTAAAAGTATTTTTTGCTATTTTGCATAAATTCTATTTATATAAATTGCAATACATTTTCTTCTGAGTTTTAAATAGATATCTCTACTAATAATAAAGGAGAATGTTTGTGTGTCCGTGTGTCTGTGTGTTGGTCCTCTACAGGACAGCCCGCTAGACCTAGAGCTACGAGATTTGGACAAACATATTTTGAAGTGTGAGAATGTGCACGTCGGAGCCCTTTTGCTTTGAAATTTTAATTAAAATTTTAATTAATTAAAATTTAAGCGAAACTTTGACGTTTTTCCTTAATAACTTCCGAAAATAATACAACACAAAAATCATTTTTATACCATCTGAAAGTGCAAAAATCTACCTTTCCAATGATATCTATTAAATTTCTGTACAATGTTTTTCTAATTTTAATAAATTTTTTAAAGCATATTGGCATAATTTATAACAATACTTTTCATTGTAGCAACTCAACTCAAACCGTTTTCATTGTTTAAACAAATATTTAATTGCATATTTATCTTTCATTTTTGTAATCTAAGATAGGATCTTAATACATTTTGCTTTCATATTTTATTTAAATCAAGATTTTTGTGAAATCTGTAAACCAAGCTCTCCGAGATATAGCTTTGCTTATAATATATCCATTAAGCTTAATAGTTATGGTTGCTATGTTTTCATTCTCTTCTCAGCATGTTTTAATCCAGCTAAAATGTCGTTGGTCATAAAATGTGCTGCGTCATTTTAATGTTAAAATCAAATGCATATTTTACATGAGGAATAAGAAAGTGAAGATAGTGCCAACAACATGGAATGAGAGGTTACATGACATGGTCAGTTATTTGATTCCATTAGGAACATTTATGTAGACAATGAACAGAACAGGTCCAAGGTCACTGATAGAACTTGGGTTAAATATCTACCACAATCTGAAGTTTGAAATTGCGTTGTTAAGAGAACCATAAATATAAAATGATCCAATATTCAATTGAAATCATATTCCCGGCGAACAAACTGGTCGACGAAGGCGGCTAGTTTAAAATAAATGCGCTGATTTAAAAATATAACTTGGAATGGCATAATCTGTATCATTCCATGCTATTAATCGAGTCATCGTTTAAAAAACCGATTAACACAACTGAAAACTTTTAAATATACTTCATTATTTCGGTCTTAATGAATGAATATTGTTTCATATTTAGTAGGTAACCATCATTAAGCAAATGGACATTTTTCGAATCGATTCAAATTTTTATCGATTGCATATCGATCAGAGTATCTCTTCTTTCATTAAATAATGCTATACAATTACCGATAGATTGTTTAACACTCATAATCAAAAAGAAGTCCACCTAGAAAATTATTCATATTCGTGAAAGCAGTTACCGTCAAAGGATTGGAAGGTCCAAAAGGGATTTTTATTTTTTAAGTGTCATGTACTACCCATCGAAATTCAAAGACATTGGATGAATACAGTAAACATTTTTTCCCAAAGGAAGAATTTCAAAGTTCCAGACATCTTTGGCACTCTGTGCCGCAGACGATAGAAAAACCGAATCGAGGAGAAAAAAAAAGAGAAAAGAAAAAAAGAATCCCTTGATTTTCCACCCTCCCCAACAGGTGTTTCTTTTTAAAATAGCAAGGTTGTTTTTTTACCAGTATTACTGCATACAACTTCTTTAAAAGAAATTCTTTTTGAATTGTATAATTTACTTTTTTGCTAGATCAGTTCCGTTCTTTTCAAACTTCTATTTTTTGTAATTTTTCGTGTTCTTTTTGCTTCGTGTATGCTTTCTTACATTAAGAAAAGCAAAGGACGAGCGGCATAGGGAAGAGATCAAACTTTTTCTCCTCTTCCTTTTTTTCAGATGAATCTTCAAAAATTTTTTAGCTAAAAAATGTGAACTACTCGGCCTGCTGAAATCTAAAATCCAAACTTCTTGTTGAATAGATGGCTATGTTTCTTTCCCCTTTAATTTTCAAAAAAATAAAAAAGGAACAGCAATTCGCGGATGGTTTGCTTTGCATAACTATACGTTAAATCAGAAATATGTATTTTTATTTTGGCTTGGCAAAACAAAATGATAATAAATCCTTTAAAAATTTTAAACAGAACCTGCATAAGCTATGCGTACATTATGTTATTATAATGCATTATAAGATGTTTTGGGTTTTGAGGGATAAGGTTACTTGATACAAAACACTTGACTAAGTTAACTATATCTGATCTGAAGTTGTTGAATGTGATATCTGATTGCTGTAGGTTGCCACAAAAAGTAATATGTCGCTACTGGTTCCAGTTGTTACATCCAAATTTCATATGTCTTATTGTGTGTGGTTTTGTCATACGATATTTCGGAGTACTGCCTGTCCTCCACGAGATCTCTGCCCGCAAAATTGACTGGTTGGTGGCGGTTTCCATAGTAACTGGTTATATTAGGGAAGATCCATTTCCAATAGGAGGAATCCGACAGAAGTCTGGGTTTGATTTATTTATTTATCTTGTCGCCAATTTGGGGAGGGAAAAGACATATTGATCATTCGTCTTCCAGGTTTTGCCGTCGTTACACTTTCCTTCCAATTTGGCGTTAAGTGCGCCAGTATAACAAATTAAATGAACTTATACCTACTAGAAATGGATTCTCCGTACGTTAACAGGTTCCCATAGCTACCGCCACCATCCAGACAACTTGGCGGGAAGGGATCTCGTCACGGACATGCAGTAACAGAGACGATTAAATAATAGCAAATCCCGTTCGATACGGCAAGTCGTAACTTCAATATCCAGTTAATACATGAAATTAACTATACTGACTGTCCGCTATGAGAACTGTCGCCGCCAAATTGTCTAGTTTACGGAGGTCGCTATAGCAACTGCTTATGCCAGAGAAGATCAATTTCGAACGGGAGGAATCTAACGGAAGTCGGAGTATTTTTTAATTCTTGGTGCCAGTTTGCGGTGGAACATATTTGAATGAAACTGTACCTACTAGAAATGGATTCTTCCTGCGATGACATATATAACATACATAAAATGCGACCGCCGTGAACTAGACAAACTGGCGGCGACAATTCTCGTGGTGGACAGACAGTAAGTTTACATAATAACATAATACCACAGCATACCCCCGAACTCGGAGCCAGGGCGTCTCCCTGTCGGTTGGGTGGGTATGCGTGAAACTTTATTGAAATAAAGCAAGAGCAAAAAAAATCATTTTATGAAAAAAGGATACAAAGAGAGGAAATACAAATATAAACACTAATATATACACAAACATAAACACGCACATAAAAACACAAATATATACACTAATTGAAGAAGGGCGTGGTGGGAGACATGAGCTTTGTAGTGAGATGAACAATGCAGGCTATTGTGGAGTTATTCTGGCTGTTCAGATTTAAGTAGGTCTTCTTGGTTGGTGATAAAGTTGAGAAGGTCTATTATTTTGTTTCTTAGCAGGCGGTGGTTGGTTATTGATTTCAACCAGGCTTCTATGTGTTGATCTGCTGGACACTTGAGGTGGTACGAAAGCGTGAAGCGGCACTTGGTGGCATAGAGAAAAGGCGTGCCAGGTTCTCCGCAGGCACAGCAGTTGTCCGGGTGTTTTCCGAATCAGAAAAGATAGTGGATGAGCTGTCTCGGCCAATTATGATTTCGAAGTCCTACCTTCTTTTATGATTTCGTATGTGGAGCGGCCATTGATGCCATAATCCCAACTCCTCTGCCACTTAGCCAGGGCTCGCTGCTTGAGATCTTGATTTGAACTGCTTCTGGGAAGGGGAACCGTGAGCACTGATGCCTCCGTAGACGTAATTGCCTCTTTGGCCAGCTCATCAGCTTTCTCGTTCCCCAGGTGCCCTACATGAGCTCTAATCCAACCCAGCCTGATGTTATGAGTGTTGTACAGAGAGTCTTGAATGTATCTGGCTATTGGATTTCTGGTTTAATAGGGCTTTCAGGCTGGATTGGATGTCGCCCCAGATCTTTACTTTGTTTTGGTGGTTTTGGGCATATTTAACCGCTTCTTGGAAAGCTATTAGCTCTGCCTGGAATATAGAATCTTTTGGAGAAAGTCGTCCCTGCCATTGTGCTATAAGTTCCTGCTGCTCTCCAAAGACGCAGAAGGCAGATCCAACACCCTGTTCCATTTTAGAGCCATCTGTGAATATATTAATTTCGCCCGCAGCACCAAGGTTTTCTTTTAGGTTTACTCTCCACTCGTCTATAAACTCCGCCGGATGGCGCGACCAGCCTGTCGCCTTTTCTTCATAGGTTTCGTAATTATATTCTTCTCCTTCTATTGTTAGATTTTTCTTAAAGCGTGTCAGCTGTACGAACTATGCCTCTACCTCTAGTTTGATGTCTAGAGGCATTATTCCTGTAATGGTCTGGAGAGCTGCTGTGGGCGATGTTCTGTATGCTACCGTGACGTTAAGTAGGAACGGACGCTGTATTTGACTTAGCTTTGTAATCATGCGGTAGGTGAAGTATCTGCCCCATGCTGACACTCGATGCGCAACAATCCTCTCTGTGACTGCTCTGTACGGTTGCGTTCGGAGCTTAGGGGAGATACCCCAGGTGCACCCCGCTAACTTTACCAGTTGGCGATGTTGTTGCAGAGCTTTCGAACTTTGCTGGACCAGGTGGTGTGCCCAATTAAGCTTGCTGTCTAGGTGCACTCCAAGGTATTTGAGGGTTTTGGTGCGCTTGACTCGTTGGCTTCCCCAGTAAATGGAGGGACCTCTTCGTAGGTTGCTAAGCAGTAGGATCTGGGTTGGTTTTTTACTTGGACACTTCTAAGCCATGACGATCTGACCATGTTTTGAATATTTTTAATGGCTCCGATGCTGCTGTGCCTAGCTTTCTTTAACTTTCAGCTGCTAAAATTATCAGGAAGTCATCCGCAAAGGCTTGGATTGCTGTGTTGGCTGGATACTGTTGTGCGAGGGCCTCTTCTGCCACTAGGTTCCACAGCTCAGGACCCTTGTGGACAACCCCTGGTCTGAGGTTGTTTCGCCAGTCCTTCGTTGGTTGGGATTATTACATTTCTGTCCTTGAGTAGGTTTCTAAACAGTGATTGGATATTCTGTGGGCAATGGCTATGACATAATTCTAGATGGTAAATCATTTTATTTTCCTTTACTGAACTACATCACATTAGTATCCGGCGGAAGTGTCAACTTTTTCGTATAGGCAACGGCTACTGCAGGAATATGACGCGTTTTGTCTCATCGCTCGGTCAAGAGAATGAAGCATGAATGTTTTTAAACATTTCCGTTGGTCGATTAGGTCCATATTTTGATATAACATTGTGGTTTTCTATCAAAACCGCATATTATTCCTCCGAGAGTGTATTTTTTTTAAAATTAATTCTTTCGATGCAACTTTTGAAAGTGTGTTCAAATAACGCTGAGCCACGCGAGTTGTTATTTATATACAAAGCTTTATTAGTATATGATGTAACGCTATAAAAGTACTAAGGAAACACATTAGCCTGAGAAAATGGCAGGTTGCAGCAGAAAATAGACTTTCTTCCAACCCGCGGAAATCGCGGGATACGCAAGTAGAGGGTTAAATATCGTTTATATAGCTTCGCTGCGGTTTTAAATTACTGCGTTCATATAAACAGGAGTATATTGCCAGCTATTAAGCAGAAAGGTTCAAAGTTTGACACACATCTGCAATTTAGACTACAAAACCACATGCTAAATTTGATTCATCTATCTGTTTGCAATTGTGAGTTATCTGATTCACATACACTCAGACAGACAGGCAAACTTTCCGTAGGCGCACTTCGGATTGCATTTAATAGAAATCAACAATTTTGGTGTAAAGACCACATTCAAATTTTAACTTTCTAGCTCGTTCCACTTTTGAGTTATGCTCATAGGCAGATATAAACACATAACTCCATTTTTTTGGATTATGGGAGGTCTAAAAAGCGAAATTCTTTTAAATCTCGAGGTCAAAGGCTTTGTTGATTGCAAAACATTCTCTTTGTAAGCATCGTGTACGAAAGAGTAAAAAATAAAATTAACCATATTTTTAGTATGGGTATCGTAATTAAGAAAGTCTTTTAGATTTTTATAACTAATGAGACGAAATGCTTCTAATAAATGATTTCAGTTAAAGTTGTAAAGCTTCTTTTAAGTGGAAAATGGCAAGCTCCCGGTGTTGCATACATTCCCAAGTTCTTTCAAAACATTTAAAAAATATTGTTTTAGTGTGTTAGTATTTACCTTTATACGAATAATGTGGCATCACGAATATATTTTTATGTGGTTTTATTTAAAATTGAAAAATGGTGTAGGCGGCCTGGTGATAAGTCTCCGCTTTGGGAACGAAGGGCCATGTGATAGACTTGAATCTTCGAAGAACCACGATGTACGCAGGCTTAGTGTACTGTAATGTCATCGAGCTAAAATCTTCTTCTACTCGTGTTATATTGATTAATTTAGTTCTGTTATATCAACGGCCCGTTTTAAAGCATTTCGAGGGTTATTTTGGGACATGTATGGAATCTTATCAAGGATATGCAGATGTGCTCCAACCTATTTGCATATAAGAAAGAGTTCATAGTGGCGTATTTACATACATTCCATTTATCCACAATCGTTTCGCTTGGCGACTTTTCGCCGAATGTCTATTTCGATGAACACCGATTTCAGTGATGCATTGCCAACGAAAGACTAAATTTCTTCTGAAATAATACATTGATATGGTTTATGGTAGGATCATTCGAAAGCTGATAGAATGGACACGGTTTTGGTAATTGGCAGATTTTAGATCAATATTAAAGAGTTTGGCGACAATTCGATTTTGCATTTCGCCAACGTTCCCGCGCTTGTAACTCGACTTTAGTTCCAGGTATTTTGATGAAAATGGTGTCATCTTAAAGGATTGTAACTGCTCTTTCAGAATATGTACTTTTTTGAATGTAGATCTGCCAAAAACTTTTTAAATTTTTTTTTACTCACCCTGTATGTAACTTACCAAGATAAGTCAAGATTTCAATACGTAAGTGATTCTTTTTTAATTGTTTTCGATATAATTGTTCCTCATCGTGTAAAGCATAATGATGTTTCTTCAACGGAATGCACGTAGATGAAAAATCATATTCTTGAATTTGCATATTTGGAATCATTTGGGGCGGCACATTTTTGTAAATATTTGTGTTTAATTCATTCATTTTTTCAATCTTAAAGATTTGATATTACGAAGCTGTTTCGTTTTATTTCGCTTTTTTATAGACAGAAGTCCAAGAAGGTGAAACAATTTTGGTTAAGAAACAATAAGCTTAGCTCGTTAGAATAAACATATAATTGACCTTATAGAAATGTAAAATATATAGTATAAATACAATTGATTTTGAAGCACTGCACTTTCCATCTTTTCTGACACTTAACAACCTAACTGAATAGAGACCACTCTCTATTTTTCTTCTGTTTTATATTAATGGAAAGGTGTATTTATAAAACTTTTTGTTTTTATTATTTTATACTTTTTAGTATTCAGTATGTAACGTAATACATTATTATTCAGAATTTTAAGAAACCGTGTATTGCATTTAAATTAAATTCTCCTCAAAATGACACCTTTGATATGAATCAAAATTTAATATATTTTAATGGGTTGAATGAAAAGTAAGTTCCGAAAGTATTCAAACATTGCATTGTCCTCTGGAACATGCAACTGTGAAAGATTTCTTAACTGAAGTATATTAGGAAGTGAATGAAACCATTACACAATTCCATCTCCACAAACATGAAATCTGTCACTTATTAAAACAAGTCAATTTTAAAAAGAGCAAGTAAAAACCGTATTGAAGAAAATGGGTTGTAAAAAAATCAAAATCCTCCAACAAATATTTGCTAAAAAAACCATGATAGCTATTCAAAAATATATATCAATAATTAAACAAATATCTGTTGATAAATGTAAATGACTATACCTCAAAATAATTTAAGGCAAAGGAATTCCTTGAGTTGGAAAAACTTCAGGTAGTAAAAAGCTACGTGTTTACTCGCCTCAACTGTAATATATCTTAGTCTCATCAAGAGCCGGAAGTACTTTTCTGTACGCCATTTCCAAATAAACGTAAAAATGAGATTTCCATTTTGTGCGAGAAAATAAAAGTAGGGAAAAAAGCGAGCTTTCATGTAAAAAATAAAAGTACATTTGAGGGGAAAAGGGAAAAAAAAGATATAAAGATTTTAAAACCAGCGTTACTATTACATAAGAACCGCGTCAGTCGTCTCTTGTCAAGACATTTGGCATTCTAGAGCTGAACATTTGTCAGAAGAAACAGTATTGTCTGTCCTTCTTGGAAATGAGAAAATAAGGAATGTGTCCCCGATGTGGTGAAGTAAATATTTGAAACTCGCTTTTCCAGGATTTCTGTCTAGATTTCTTTTAAATATTTCTTTTTGGTATTCGATTACTGGGAACCGTTATTATCACCAAGAAGGAGGAGTTTGGAACGAGAAATAAAAAATAAACTTCCCTCTTCTTAACTTCGATTTGATTGGTCCGTGTCTTTCTTTTTGGAATTAATGTTTATCCCATTCCTTTTCAAGGCTGAAGGGAAATTGCAATAAAATAAAATAAAAGTTCTCGCAGAATATTTCCCTTAATAAATGAAAGCGAGGAAAACAATTTAGAATCAGTTTTGTTTCCAAGTTATAATGTTAGAATTATTATGAAGAAGAAATACTTTACTATCGCTTAGCTTTTAGGAGCTGTACAAAGTTGCCCAGCAACGGTTCTTGATTTTTAAATTGATCGGTAAAGAACTTTAACGTAATTATTCGAAGCAAGAAAATTACGTTGCTCTCTTCACATCATTGTTTCTAACTTTCATCGAAATTCAATTTAATATTTGGAATATTTTTCTTGGATTAGAGCCCTAATAATTGTTTTGCATTCATTCGATATGGGGATAACTTAGCTTTCGGAGCAATATTATTGAAATGGGAATATTTTAACACGAGATCATCGTTAGTAACTATTTCAGGTAAATTTTACGATGTTTATTTATGCACAGGAAATGACTAGATGAATTCTATTAAGATTATTTTTTAAGGAATAAAGTTTCAAAGCTACTGTAGAAGTTGTTTTCCTGCTGTCAAGTTCCGACGTGAATATGGTTGAGTCTAAATTGAATCAAAATAATCCAAAATCGTTTAAAAACTTCTTCGCTAGAATATATTAATCGGTTCTTTATTTATAAAGATTTATAAACTAGTAAATGCAGCATAGAATAGTATAATCATGATTTTAAAAAGTGAAAATTTTCTTAGAATATATTTTTGTTTTATATTTGTTTATACTTTTGGCATTAGAAAAGATTCTCGGAATTTATTTTTGATTTAAATACAAAAGTACACATCGAGAGAAAGGAGGTTCCTGAAGATTTTAATGTAGATAACTAGAACTGAAACATGCATTTATTAAAAACTAAATGGATAATTTTGATAAGTTCAAAAATGTTGAAGACCTCTTTTATCAATCTTTATGCATTTTCAACATTGATTCATTTTAAAGGCACGTTTCCAGGAGACAAGAAATTTAAGCTTAATTAAGCCTAAAATCAAAGCTTTCTTAACTTAGCAAATCTATTGTAGCAGAGAACTTTATTGTTAAGTTTAATAACATGATTTTAATATATATCAGTGAAAGTAAGGCATTATAAAATATTTCGATTCTTCTATAATAATTTACTTAATATAAACGAAGTTTTAAAATTCCTTTTTATTATGTGCAACTTACTCTAATCTGATTTATTAGAATTTTTTAAAGTAAATGATTAAATACATAAAAAGTAAGAACAATGATGTTAAAATGCATATAATGTGAGGAACCAAATATCAAAGTCCAAACAGGTTTGTACAAGAAATGATTTAACGGCATGAAATGTAATAAATATTGTTGTATATTTCTAGAAAGGTTTGCAAAATGTTAGAAATACGTACAATTTACTGCGAATGATACATGATGTCTCAGCATCCCACTATGTGTCAAATAACTTTATACATTGACTGCTATACTTTTCCCTTATCCGAAAAAGAAGAGATATTTAAAAAAAATGGCGAGCCAAGAGCCATGAATCACCGCAGTTCTTTGTCTTCCCTGACATTCTATTACCACTTCATCAGAAAGGAAATATGTTCTTCCCTCGCCATTCGATCTTGATTTGTTTGTTGTGTGAACCAAACAAACAGAATCGAATAAAGAATTGATTCCTAGGGGTTGAAAAGAACCGGGGAAGAAAAAGTGAACGCCGATACCTGTATTTATCGCACTGGAAGGTAAATAAAAATTAGTCGAGGAAAACAAAGAAATGGACCGCTCAAAGAACTTTTTGCCGAGAAGTCGAGCTGTGATTTCTTGAATTATGTGGCATGTGTGAACAAGTTATTTTTCTCTGTATTTGTAGAACGTAGAATAATAGAGATTGCTCAGTATGTTGTTTTCATAGCTTTTGTCTTCCAAAAGTGTGACCACAATTCAGAAAATTTTTGAATAAAATGTTTTGAGTATAGGTTTCTGGACAGACACGTATTTATGTCTTCTTTTCAGTTTATATGGTATCATACTCCCGCTAACACAGGTTCGTTTCCAAAGGTTTTACTAGTTATATTTTAATGTTTTTCAGTAATACATTTTTTTTAAAGTACGGATGCATAATTGAAAAGTTATTGTAGCACCTAAAGATTATTGTTTTGGGTTTTTTTAAATACCAAACAACACTTAGGTACATACATAGTAATTCAGAATAAGTGTTCAGTAGTTTAATGGGAAATCAGGAACACAAACCCAAACAATAATAGGAACATGGGATTGCAAACGCAAAGTTTGACTAACAACGCTGTGACAGTGTAACACAGGTTGATGCTTCGGCCAGGATACTTTTCATGTACTAAAATACATTTTCAAGGCACGGTGTATTTCTTGTGCATAACTGACATCTGTGGGTGCCTGAAAGCCCATTTTTAACAAGTCAATACGGTTCAGAACAGCAGTTTCGATTGGCATTACGGGCGATGTTTAATCACCCTCATATCTACTCTCAACACTGCCTGACGTGATAACCCTGCAGGAAGATCTCTCAGAACTTTATTCGACACACATTGACCGTAACCTATTGGCCGACGGTCTGTAGCTCAGCCCCACCCTCTAAACCGGTATTGGGCCCGATCTCCAGTGACAGTGAGGCAAGGGTGTGAGTGGTTGGTATTGCCTGATTTGTAACCTCTGGCGTCCTGCTCTTGCTACTGTCATAGCGGTCCCACTAGCAGCCTCACGTTGCGTTTGTGGTCCTCAGCAAATATGACACCTCTGCGTATGTAGGACCTTGCATTATTGAACAGTTATTCTGAATCTCCGCGCACTTTTAGACCAGTCTTTCAGACATACTGGTGTAAACGTAGGCAATTCCAAATTCCACACGTTTTACTTCTAGATAAATAGTAGAAATTATTTCTACAATACGATAGTGAAAACGTTTAAATTGTGCATTCATATTATGTAAGAAACATTTGCATTCAAATAATTTGAACATTTTGCATGCATAATTCAAGCTCCATTAAAAATCAAGATTTGTAATTAGGTTTCATTATAGAGTTCAACTAATGCTGTTTGTTTCTATGCAATAGCTTCATTTCATGTCCCAAAGGAAACTGATACTTTACTTTTTAACTGTCACTAATTTTTATACAAACCGAAAATTTTATGCTTTACAAAGATGAACAATGACTTAAACTTTATTGATTCCATTTACAATTTTGAACTTTGTGACAAAAAATTATTCTCTTAGATGATGTTACAAAATGTTACGAACCACAGTCAAACCTTAAATTTTACAATATGAAATGCTGATGACATAATTTAAAATGTATTGTTATATCATCTTATCATAATTCACACATTACATTATTAAGATTATAAAGTCGCTTCCTTTTTTGTCTTATTAAAAAAAAAAACCTTCGGTTGCTCTATTTCATAGAAATTTAAATTGAAAAATACTCAAGAGTAAGTATTGACATAAGAATTTAAATCGAACTCTCTCATAACAGCGAAAAAATTATTCAAATAGATTTTGAAACAGAATTGTCATCTTATTATATTATTCTTGAATATCTTCCTTATTAATTGGTGTTTTCAGAAGCGTTTAAAAATGATAATTGCTCAATATGCCACCCTTCAATATATATACATAACTCACATACAACTATCTACAACCGTTAGTCTTCAAAGTTAACCTTAATCGAATTATCATTTTTTTACAGTCCCATTCGCCCTAAATCTATCCTACGATTATCTAACACACATCCACCTCCTAAACTACTACCAAGCACATTCTCCAAAGGAATTCGGGTAATACCGACCGAACTCCCGAACATTTATTTACTCCAAAAGAATTCCTCTAACGCCTTTCTGACAACATTTAAATTAACAATCGGCGCCTTCTCGGTGTATCATTGTCACAAAGAAATTAGGCGACTATTAGAAAAGTCATTTATATTGGCTCTTCTTAAAGTTGTAAATATTTATTAAGCCAAAATTGTGCACACTGATAAATACAGATAATTTTTTTCCCTACCTTATCTTTCTAATTTAAGCTGGGATGAACAGTCAGCTGTTCTCCAAGGGGATGGTAACTTGCGAATTAAGATAATCGAACCAGATTTTCTGTCTTGGAGCAGAGAATGGTTTAGCCATATTTATTACATACATCCAGAGGACGATGCCGTATTAGCAGCTGCGAATGACGGTTATTAGCAGGATAAAATAACTAATTACTTTCGAATGCACGGGGAACGACGGGGAAGGGGATCTGTTCTGTGTTTATTCACTGAACGATAGCGGTCCGCTTTGTTCTCGAGAAGAACGGCGGGATAGATGCTAGTTGTTATCTCTTTAGTCGGAAATTGATGACTCTTTTCCAGTAGGATAGCTGGTGACTTGGTTTGTTGAATAGGAGCTTTGGGGGTTTATTGCACTCTGCAAATAATGTTGGTGAAATGAACGATCACATATTATACGTCGTTGTTAATGATGGGATTCTAAGGAGTGCGATTTTAGTTCGAATCTATGATTAAAATCCATTCCAATATTTTATATGCAAAGGCACTGATAGCGGGGAAAATACTTTTAAGAGAAATCCATATGAAAAAGAGTTTTTTAAATTAGTTAGGCTAACTATCACGTCTTACGTAATGTCAAAAATAATTCCGGTAGCTTACTAAAGGATATTTTGAATCTCGTTGAAGTGGTGGTACAGAATATCAGATATTTTGTTTTATGTGAAAATATAGGAAGAAATGAAAATTTTGAGTCACTTTTGTAACGGACGCAAATTAATTTCAACTTTTTAAAGTTAAGTAATATGTGCAGTAAAAGGAAGATAATCAAAGTAAGTGAAAAAAATTTTCTTTTACTTTAGTAAGCTTCCGGTAATTTTTCAGTAACTTAACTTATTTAATTTTTTTTTACTTTTAATAATCGAGAATAATTATTGACCAAAATATAAGCATATATTTCACCATCGTTGGACAAAAATTCGAGAATGCTTTTAATTTCTAAACTGCTGGAAAGCCATACCATAAAAATATTACATCTTTACATTTAGCTACTTTGATAAAATTTACTCATCCCTTTCCCACTTTCAACCTTTAAACTCGTAGAAATGAAATTTAAGGATAGATATGGAACAGTTTAATCAGAACTATTTTCCCATTATAGCCTTCAAACAAGCATTAAAATGTCTGATAAACCAAATAAACAATTTTTCAATGTAGGCACAAATGAGCTGGGCAAAAAAAGACTAGTTTATTATACATGGTTATACAACCATTCACAAAAGTAGACATGAATGTAAGATAGTGAATCGTTTAAAGTTAACTTTTTTCCTACAAGTTCGACGTAGCTCCCTTTGTTACTCTGAAAATGGTCCATTCATAAATAAGTTCTTGCCATATGTTTGTGAGTATGGTTACGTCGATCAAACCAAATACTACGCAATAGTGTTCGGGTTGTTTTTCCAGTATTGTCGACGGAAATTTCGCTGAATTTGCACAGCAAAATAAGTTTGAAGAAACCACAGACCATATCGTGTATAAGAAGTAGACTCATTTCATGGGAGTAGGCTTATAAGGAGTGGACTTATTTAATGAGAGTATGCTCATAGAAGCAGAATACAACAATTTTCGAATTATCCTTCTGCTTGTAGAATATGGATTCTTTAGTAGGAAAAATAACATTTTAAAATGCTATTTTCGAATGATAGCGATAATTTTTTCTTCATTCTTGCGTTTTTCTTCTTTATTAAACACATGCTTAGCACTATATATATATTGTTATTATTTTTTAAGTGGAAATCAAGAAAAAGAACATAAAATATTTAAAAATTAAAAACGACAATGACAGATGAAAGGGGAAAATATATTCATTAACTTCTCTACCCATAAGCTTTGTTTATCCTCGATGTTCAGGAAATTTTTCAGTGAGAAATTCTACTCTTCGAAGTTCTAAATATAACTTACATATTTCAAAGAAATATTTAGACCTATCGGAATTCGGGACAAAACTTGAAAGGTTTCCTTACTATGCAGACATGGGAATAAATCATTTATGCGCATATAATGTTGATATTACTGATCAGTTATGTATACAGATAGAGACTACATTTAAAAAGGGTGAATCTGAGATTATATAAGTTCCAAAAATATGTATTACTAAATTTTTGCTTTTAAATTAAAGGGGAAAATGAAGAATATTCAATTTAATTTATTTTTACGTAGTATACTAATGATTCTTTGGGAAAAATGTGGGCGATGACACTTTGTGAGCAAACATGGATCTGTAGCATTTTCATGCCAAAGAGGCATCGAAGTGCTTATTAAACAAAATCTTTGGAGTAAATGGGGACTTTGTTTAATTTATAATTTCCATTTTCCATTACATTAAAAATGTGCTAAACTATAAATTGAGACATTTTAAAAATTCCTTTCAAACTACAGTAATTGCATCGTTTGCTTTTGTTTTATTTAAAAAATAATTGAATGAACAACATTAATTATAAAATCATAGAAGATTTTGCTTTCGAAAATTCATTTGGGCACCTTAATCGGGGAGTTCACTTTAAAAATGTGAAGTATTCAAAAATTATCCTATACACCAGTGAAATACCTTTTAGAATGGCATAGGTGTCTCTGAAGATAGAAATAATCGTCATCTTCCACTTTATTCTACGATGTTTCTATTTATTAAAATAGGAAAATTAATTAAGATTTTTTTCCTTATTTCAGGTCTCATTAAATAAGACTGAAGGAAAGCCACGGTTTCTAAAAATTCATGACATTTGATCAATTTTTAAACTGATTTTGATATTCGCTTTGTTTCATGTAATATTTGATTTCAGGGAAAATAAGCATTTTCATAAGGTTCTATTTTTAAACATTATACTTAACATTTGAAAGAATGCCCTTTCTTGTCTCACGTAATTTTTAAAAGTTAGAGATCAAATCACCATTCAATAAACCGACGGTTTGGTATAAAACACTTTTAAAAAATCATATTTTACATTTAATTTCATGAATTTCAGCTCCGCATTTTCGGAAGGAAAATCATCCTAGTTTAAATCCAGTAAGTCCGATCCACTAAATCCACTGGCCACTTTTAATTCATTATATGGCACATTCTGTTATGGATCATAGGTGAGAGTCCATAAAGCACTGGAGCCGTTCATGGATTCCACGGCATATTTGGAACGATTAGTAACGCCGATGAATAAATTAATTTTAGTTTATAGGGAAAAAATGTAATAACTTTTTGAAAAAGTCTGACTCGGCAAAACTTGTCGAAAGGACAAGATCAAATCTTTTCGAAATATCATGGAAAAAAGAGATTGGTGGAAACGTGTTTTTAAGAATGAAGTATGTAAAATAAAAAACAATAACAGTCACTTATTTGCGAAACTAGTTGGTTACATTTGGTATAATGGCATGAACATAGAGATATGGTTCGGTTACAGATTAAACATTATGTAGTCGGCAAAGCTGACAATGTAGACACGGGATTTTCTTCCAGAGCTCCTAAGATTGTTAATGCGGATGATAGAAATTGTTTCTTCTGTATTTAACAACACTTAATATAACTTTAATATATTTTCACAAGTATGTTTTTGATTGTGATGATATACTGCAGCTTAATTACACGTCATATTAAACTGCAGTACCATGTTAAAGCTTAAAAGTTAATGACGAATGACTCGAAATCAGTTGATTGGAACAGCCATCTCTTTCAATCAGTTTGTATAAACGAGACTATTTTATGCAACTAATATTCTTGTCAAAATGCTGTTTCTATAGACTGCTAACCATCACATAAAATATATATTAACATTAATTTACTTTAATTTAACTATGCAGTAATTTTTATCGATTTATACATTTTGGAGATATTATTATCCTTTCAGTCATAGTCTTTAAATTATTATCTATATTTTAACTGCCTTTATCTAGCTTTGTAGTACTATATCAAGAGCAAAGTTTTTTTTGAAATAAAATGGTTAGATTGTATCTTCATACTCTTATTTCATCTTCATTATTAATAAATCTATTTAGTTACGTTGCATTTTTAAAAATCTGAATATTATGGACGTAGTTATCTTCGTATAGTTGCCATACTTATCAAGCATAAAGGTAGATCTTTAGAGTAGATTTCATAAAATTATATTGTATGCCCATGTAATAACTAAAAATAAATATGTAAGAACTATGAGCATAGAAAACGGAATTTGCATTTAAAATTGAAGCTAAAACACTTATTTGTCACATTATAGAAATTAATACTTTAATATGATTATGTTCATCTAGTTATGCAAGGAAGTCAAAGAGTTACTTCGAAAAAATGTAACTTCTCTGAAATTTGGTAAAAAGAAATATCTTTAATGATACGAATCCTTTCTAAACTGATTATTGCCAAATTTTAATTTGAAAGTGGATAACTAGTTTTGATAATCAAACATTTGCCTGTTGTAAGAGGGTTCCATTGAATAAACACATTTAGCATTTTAAAACTTCTTACTTGGAAAAAAAAATTCGCAAACCCAATATGAGGTTTCTACACAGTACGCTCTCCAATTATAACAGCAGAAAAACATTGTTATTTGTTTAACGGTGAAAAACAAATAAACAAAAAAGAAGTAAAAGAAAAAATTACATAATCATCCCCAAGAATGAAAAATGAATACACAAATTATGGAGAGCGTCATTAAAAAACCTTTACATTAACCATCCAAGCTCTCCCGTGGAAGGCAGGACCACAATGTACTCTCCGAAAGGGGATCGTATCTTTAATATCCACTCATTGCAACCAATTACCAAATATCTTCCTTTCGGTGCGCTTCCAAAAGCGTAATTGAACGCACCACGAGACTGCTCCCCAGCGGAGAGAACCATCAAAAAAGGGCCAGAAAACCCAAATATTAAACACTTTCTTCAGCTTTTCCCGCACTTCCTGCCAAATTGATTTTTAATTCACCTCTCTCAATAAGTCAGCACTGGCGAACATTCTTATCGCACTCTTGCATCTGCCTTTTAAGCAGATACCGCGGCATTTGCTGGCAGGAAAACGCCTTCCAGTGTGCAGGCCTCCGAGTGGCAGGTTCATTTATCGCTTAATGGAGCATGAGGTCTTTCCACAACACAAGCTGAAAACCTATTTCGATCTTTAGCAATTATCCTTTCGGAACTCCCTAATACCGAGCCAAGGAAAAGAGTTGGTTGTAAATGGGTATATTTTTGCGAATTTCTTCTTCCATCTCAGAGATTTTATGCAGGCTTTGGTGCCTTTGAAGTGCAATATATGTTTTATGCGGTCGAGGCTGCCGCTTGCCCTAGGGAGACAGCTGGTGCTGATGCCGAAATGAAAGTCTACGGTAATGTTGTTCGGCGACATTAAAGGGATTACCATTCGAAAACAGAAGAGTTGTATAAGGTTCACCTTTTGGAAAGGTTGCTGTCACTGCATTCATTGAAAAAAAGGAAATATCAGAATTTCCTGGTTTTGTTTGCTTTGAGTTGCCAGCCGTAGGTTGCGGCTTCCAATTCAAATTTCTAACTTTCAAATTCTGGCTATTATCGCTCTCACTAACGGAGGAATACATACAACTGAGATAAAATTTTATCGTCTTGAAAAATCCATCAACATTTCTAAATCTGCACAAAGCATTTTTTTTCCAGAAAAACTTGGTTTGAAAAATTAATAATGGATATAAATTTTTCAATTAGATATTTTTTTAAATTTACCATTTACGAAGTTAAAAAGAGAAGACTGGTTATATATGAAGCGATTAGTGAGTTCTGAGTGCTGAGCAAGATTTCCCACAGGGCCAACCTAGGTCATGGCCTAAGGCTCAATAATCGGAGGTCACACATATAAAATAAATTACAATAAAATATTTGCAAATTTCAGTATTATTTTGAAAAAACTATATAAAATACTATTTTTGATCATACCCATACACGTTAAATAAACCGGCCGCCCATTTACGTTTCCTCCCTCTATTGTTATGGTGTGTACACAAGAGGAGAGAGCAGAGTTAAGTGCTTTGGGCAAGGGAGTAACAGGTGAAATTTGGCATCTGGCCCTTTCACAAGAAATGAAGATTTCTATCAATTTTTGGCCAAAATCGGTCTACGAGAAGTCTGTTCTTCCATGTGCATATAAACACGAAACGAGTTAGATTAAATTTGGCGTTTAGTTTTATCAGCAGAAATGTATATGTGAAAAAATTTTTGGATCAAATCCATCATGAGGTTGACTGTCTGTTGGTCTGTATATACAAATGTATACGAATGCAATAATTCCGAAACTCATCGATTAAGATAAATGAATATGGTTTTCGATTTTGTAGCCAAAATTGTAGATCTGTATTAACTTCTGGACCTAACAAGCCAGTGAAGAGAGATGCAAATACATACTCGATTCCCTTCACTGTACTTCTAAGATTAACACAAGATGTGTCATTTTGTGCATGTATATGAAAATATCGAGAGAAGACTACTTTCGCTGGTATACTTGTTACAATCGTATGAAATCCGATCTTTTTCCTGCCGTTAATTTGATAAATATCATTGAGAATTTTTTATGGCCATGACAGTAACTTTTTTTTGCGAAGGAATTAAGTTGACTAAAAATTAAATTTGACGAAAAATAATATAGAGAAAATAAATCTCAGAAGAAAAGTTATGGCAACTCAAGCAATAATTTTTTTCAGTGCTTATCATGATTAAATTAGAAATGTTCTAAAGAAATGATACGCACATAATAATTTGTTACATATATTAAATAATAATTTATTACGTGTGACATAATGAATTTTTAATGTGTAAAATCGAATTTTATCAAGAACCATACAAAATATTTCTATGCTACGTGCATCATGTTTTTTAGACAAAGATAAGTATTTGCGAAAAGGAGTTTTAAAGATAAACTTGGTCTAAAGGAGAATAAATAAAAAGATAATAAACACAGTAAAAAACCGTTTATACGTCTTTCAAGGGACTGACGTAAACGACGTATAATTGAAAAGACTTGTATAATTGAAATTTTACTAAACAACTTTGATTATCACAAATTTATTGCTACCAAAGCAAATTCATTTAAAAATATTAAAGTTTTTTTAGGATAGTACTAGTATAATACTACATAGTGTGGAAATCAATAATAAAATTTTAGAATTCAACATTTATAATGAAAGTGAGAAAAACCATACCTTTATTGTATATCTTGAGTATTAAGTATAAATATCTTATACTATTTCTTAATAATATATAAATATCTTATACTATGCAGGTAGTCACTGAATTAAGAAAATCTTTAAATGTCGTCT
>BGPR01003698.1:101048-130065 GCA_013235015.1 Araneus ventricosus
CAGGAACACATTCCTCTAACTTATACACAGGGGTGTAAGTGGGGGTTCTTGTGATTGACATCAATAAAAGTCGCATTTATACAGCAGCCAATTAGAGAGGTTAGTACGGTACGTACCACGTGGCATTGATCGCTATCGAAAGAACCATCTTTGGAGTTTTGGTTAGACGGTTACGTTTTAAAATGGTGAAAAGAACGAAATACTCACTTTCGTTTAAAATGGATGTTAAAAAATTCGAAGAAAATCCTTGCACCTCGCAAAAAGCTTTAGTGGAGCATTTTAATGTCCCAGAATCGACGTTTGGAGATATTTTTAAAAATCGTGAGCCATTTCCTTCGTGTTCTTAAAATATAATTAACGGAAGCTATACACGTATTTGCATTTTGAAAACAATCTTATTTACATTTTTCAGTAGTATATATGTTATCGTTAAAGTATGAAATCCGTTATTCTATAGAATACCTAGTTATTCTATAGAATAACTGATCAAGTCAGTTAAAGTGTTAAATAAACTTTTATTTCACACTTTAACTAGTTATTCTATAGAATAACGGTCCACGCATCGTTAAAGTGTAAAATAGCCGACATGATGCAGCCTGTTTGTTAGTCAGATTGGTTATTTGTATTTTCAGCATCTGAAGTGGGCGCCGGGCAAATTTTTTTAACTTTAAAAACATCCTACGGCTTCGCTAGTAGCCGGAGCCGGAACCTAGTAGCTTCGCTAGCTCATTGAATGTAAGGAATCTGCGCTTTTTAAATACTCACATGAAGTAGGAAAAATTGTGCTCGCGATGCCTGCGGCATCTGAAGTAGGCGCCGGGCAAATTTTTTTAACTTTAAAAACATCCTACGGCTTCGCTAGCAGCGGGAGATGGAACCTAGTAGCTTCGCTAGCTCATTGAATATAAGGAATCTGCGTTTATAGTGGAATTTGTCCATAACTTCGTTGATATGCAATCAAAAGTTATAAAAAAGCGGACTTGTTTTAATGTCAGAATGTTTATTTTACACTTTAACGGCCTGTCATTAGTTATTCTATAGAATACCTAGTTATTTTATAGAATAACTAGGTAAAGTATGAAATAAATAATTTATTTTACACTTTAACTGACTTGATCAGTTAATCTATAGAATAACTAGTTATTCTATAGAATAACTGAATTATACGCTTTAACGGTGACATATACATAGCATTAATTAACAATATATGTACACTGTATCGATGTTTCACTTTTAAGCTCCCTTTTGTGGTTTTTCACTTATGCGCGTCTCTCACATATGCGCGTTTTTTTCGCTGTCCCCGGCGACCTCGCATAAGTGAGAGATCACTGTATTTTATTATTACAATGAAAGCGAATGAATCGGGACTGCGATGAAACGACGTATAAATGTAAACTACGTATAAATGATAAACGTATAAACGGTGCTGTACTGTATAATAAAGTTTGATCCAATCAACAAGGTTAAAATTTTGATATAATAACATCTAAGAATGAATGAACTCAGTATGTAATACAAGGCTAAATATTAATGAACAATTTTGCTAGCGTAGAATTGAGGATAGGAATAAAAATTTTCTTCATTATTCAAAGTTATAAAATATAGATAATCACCGCGTTACAATTTTCTTATACAAGAGATTTCCCGTCAAATTTGGCGTGTTTGAATAGATATATATGCGAGAGAAATGTTTAACATTGTTTGGAAACAAATAAAATAAACATACGTTTTATGACAGGAAATATTTTTTATTTAAATATTTCTTTATTGAAAAAACCTCTAGGTGAACAACATTCCGTATGAAGCATTTTTCGTTGCTTAGCAATTTTATTATAATTCAATAACCATGAAATTCTCAGCTTGTCAAACGTAAGTCAAAAGCTAAAATTTCAAAGAAATTCTTTTTTAAAATTCTGATCAAAACAAAGCACTTCTCTGCTTGTCAAACGTTGCCAAAAAATATTATCAAATTGTATCATCACGATTACAATAAATAATGTGATGCATCGTGGCGTCTAAACTATATAACGCTCATAATATACCACTGACGTAATTTACTACCTTCTATTAAAAAACGGAAATTAGTTTCAAATATATGATTAATATAATTTAAAATTTCTCGGGAACTATTGTTCAAGATAAATTTTATATCAATCGATAGAAAATTTCATTTCACTATTTTAGAGCTATTTAATTTGAAATTAGAACGATAATTACTCTTTTAAATTAAAATTACTGAAATTTAGATTCTCTAACAAGGAAATAATGCTGTTTAACGTCTCGCTTAGTGCGTAGTGCTTTGGCGCTAGTTTTATTATTGGTGACGTCAGAGCGTTACCGAGAGACAGATCTGGGCGATTATATTAGTAATAATTCATAAATTCGTTGCTTTGAAATCAGTTGGAAAGTTTTAAAATGCCTACTCATATTTACATTTCAAAATATATTGATATCAAGCCAAGTCAAAAACTGATGATGCTTCTTTCTGTTATTTCTATAACCTTTTTAAAGCCTCTCTACAGTTGATCCCCAAGATCGAAAACTCTCGAGTTAAATGCTGCTTCGATTCGTATCTGTGAGGCAGAAAAATAAAGAGACGAGAAATTTGAATCGTATGTAAATCCCTTTCATTAAATATTAATGTTCACTCTTCAAATAATCTCGCGACCATTCTCAAACATCTTTGATATATCTCATTCCTGAATATAGAGTACCTGATAAACAGTATCTGAAGCACTAACTCTTTTATTCCGAATAAAAGCATTAAGCCTAATGCCAAAGCAAAGAACAGAAGACTATCTCTAACAACGAAATTGTATTCTAAATTCGAAATCCTCTCTCAGAATTATTTATTTTTATTTAATTTCAAATAAATAATCAATACTGTGTTAATGTTCCAGTAGTATTAGATTTTTTATTAGTTATTTTTTTATCATTCTCGTGTGTACGATCTTTTGTTTTCAGTTGTAACTTTAATATCTCAATTTCTAATGACGGCGAAGTGCGAAGCGAAGTGAAACAAAACCTATCGATCTGTTGGTAATTAAGTCATTTACATACATATTGGAGGGTTGAAGAGAAAAGGAAATGTTTATTGTCTGCGCTATCGGTTTACTTTCGGCATCTTATACCCTGGCTTTGTATTCGATTACACAACGAAAGAGCTAATGTCGCATTTTTGGAATTGTAGTTTAATTTTGTTTCGTGATAATGGCTTATGTTTCTGAATGCATTTTTCTAACTCTTACAGCTAGTAAGAATACAAAAAAATCTTGTTATTATCTTTCACAGTGAAGTATTGTATACATTGTCTTTCAGATTAACATCGTTATTCATATTTTGATTTTGGAGAGTCGTTTTAAGTATTTTGTAAAAGTATTTTCTTATGGTAGAATACAATGTGAAAAAGATTTTTCACTGTTCTCTTTGAATATTTCCAGACCTATAATTTCCAACATTTATATTAAAAGTATTCAATTTAGATATATCTTGCATTAATTTTAGATAATAATCTGTAAGTCCTTATGTTATACGCTAATATTTTAGTTGCCAATGTGAAGCAAATAAATGTCGGAAATTATATCATTTTAATGTTTGTTCATTTTCATTCTTATATTTTTATGGAAAAAGAAATTTCATTCAAAGTTGTAAACATTTTTTAATGAAGCTTAGGACTGCTCAAAAGTAATCTGTGAACAACTTAATATTTAGTTCCAAACAAGTTTGTTTTATATTAGAAATTCATTTTCGGATATAATCATGATAATAAAATCAAATTGGAGATTATTTACAAATAATTAATGCAGTGAAAGGTAAAGAATGAATTCAAAACATGTACAAAGCCGAAACCAATTCTGAAATGCGCATGCCAAGAAAAATCTTCAAATAAAAAATATTTCAGAAACAATTCTAATGCAACATTTTTCTAAAATGAATTATTCCATCATGTCAGTAGTCAATTATTCAAGAGACTAAAATCGTTTGACTTCCGCGAAATAAACTGCCCGAACACCCTAAAAAACTTCAAAATAGCCGTAGGTTTCTGATTAAATTACTGCTCCCATATATACTAATTGCAAATATTTTTTTAGAAGGAACGTAGACCAGAGTAACAAAATATGTTGGTATTATATGAATTTTCATGTTGATCCTACATTCTATTCAGATGTCATTGGGAACCCCTCTCCCAAAAAAAAGTACATCGTTTATTTTTAAAAAAATCTATTTACTCCTACATTTGCCTCTGAATGATACCTTTTTTCTAAATTGAGGAAACTTAAATCCGTTTCAATTTAATTTTACATTTAGCTCAACTAAGACACTTCTAAATATTATTAACAGTAACTATTAAAACAACTTTTTTGTTAAAGGAAATTCCTCCTTGGCTTCAAGTCATTCAAAAGACTATAGCAGCAGATCGTGACAGCTATTCGTCAGTTGTCATCTTATAATCAATGTTCAAACTGATAAAGTAAAGAACTGCCATGAAATGACATCATTAACAAAACTGAATTAATGGCTCTTACATCAAATTAATCAAATACATTTCTTTTAAAGTTGATTGATTTCATTTGTTTCAGTTACTAGTAGAAGCCAAATTGTTAGCATCGTTTCAAAACATCACACGTATTGATATGTTCCCATTCAAACTTCTGCACCGCAACAGCTTCGAAACAACTGAATTTTTATATATAGCATTCATCAATTACTTATTATTAAATGCGAATTTGTCTTGTAACTAAATACTAGCATAATAACTGATTAATATTTGACAGGAAATAATAAAATTTTAAAGTTGAAATGAAGTATTGTTAATAGTTTTAAAAATGCATTTTATTAATTCATATCAACTGAAATGGAAAAATCTGTGCCTTCCAAAAAACTTAAATTTCATTTTCGATTTCCTTTGGTAAACTCATCTAACTGCACTTGCGGAAACTATAATACTTAGTTACTTCATCTCACTTAAATTCTAATGATCATCAAAATTTTTAAAAGTACTAGCACGAAATTTGCTCCAGAAGTAGTGAAAAAATCTTTCATACAGAAAAGGAATTCTTGAACCTATCAAGACATATTTTTTCAGATAAAAATTTAGAAAGAAGAGAAAACATCGCGAATAATAAAGTAAAACTCCCGAAATAAATTAGTAGTTCAGAGGGAAAGAAAAAATATCTTACTTTAATATTGTTGGAATTTAAAAAAAGAAATCGGATGAAAGATTCGTAGTAATATACTTTGGATGTGCAAACTTTTAAACATAAATTACTACCAGGGTTTTTAAATGATCTCGCAATTTTTCTGGTTAAAGAAAAAAAAAATAGACGAAATTTAGAGAAAATAATCATTCTGAAGCTGGTTCCTTTTTTTTAAATTTTCGACTTAAGGGGAGATAGAAATGCATGAAAATTAAGTGAATCTTTTTATGATATTAATTGAAAAATTTTTAAAAATTATAAATAAAATGCTTGAATATAAAATTAACTATTTTATATGTTTAATAGAAATATTGTTTACAGTTAATGCGATGTGTTTATTGAAGCATATTATGTTTACAAAAATAAAATAAATTATAAAAGAGATCTGACTACATTATACCAAGTTCTCTCGCAATATAAATCAAATAAGAAATAATTATCTTTGGGTACAGACACTTCTAAGAATAAATTACGACCTGAGTGTTTTAACAGAAATAATATAATTTTTAATAGAAATAATTTTAATAAAGATATTATTTATTGTTTTGCACCGTGTTCTTTGAGGCATATTGTGTTTCGCGTGTCATCGTATCTGCTTAATCTTTTAATTATAATAGATGCAAATTTCTGTTTAAAAATTAAGATTGCTATGATAGACAAAAACTTGTGAATTGTGGTTTTCTTGGAAGCCAGAATATAATCGATTACATAATTGAGCGACGACATCTTAAAATATACTAAAGTTCTTTTAATCCCATGCAAATGCTTATCAACATATATGTTCTTCTGATATCGAAAATATTTATTGAGCTTAAAAGGTAATTCTTAAATGGAATTTTTGAAACATGCAGTTCTAAATAAGATAATGCCCTTTTAAACGATATCCAGCTTCTGAAAGTAAAGATAGTATGATTAATGACTGGAAAAGGAATATTATTTTTAGAAGCCATAATAAGTTTTTCTAATATTATTCGAGGATTTTTTTATTCATGTCAGATGCTCGCTACTTAACAGTTAATAATGGTTTCCTTTATATCCTGTCTTTTAAAAGGTTTTACCATTAGTTATCGGATCGAAGTTCATTCATAAATTTGAATTTCTCGACAATGAAACTTTGTTCCTTGCAGAAATAATAATATTCTCTTTTATTTATGAGAAAAAAATCATAATTATTCATTGTTCTTTATTCTTACTGACAGTTTAGAGCATGGTTAAATTTTCTTCTATTAAAAGATATGTGCATATTAAATTTCTGCACACATATGTTTCAATTCTATGTAAATCGTCAAAAACTTTGAGAAGTTGTCATTTTTTTTGGTTTTAATTCTATGAACGAATTTTATTTAATTCTATGACATAATTAATTAATTTTAATTTCTTTCATTTAATTATATGAACGAATTACCATATCATATTGTCATCATTATTTTATGGAAGTCCAATAATCCAAATTTTGGCATAGAAAAATCTTAAAATTTTATCATAGAAATAAATTATGTTATGTATATTTCTTAATTTACATACTGTGCAAGTCTATGTCTTCCCGAGGTATTTTAGGTCTGAAATGTATTAAATCATATCTTTATGAGGAAATCCAATTCTTAATTCTACACAAAGATTACCATTCCTGTTATGATTTTTTATGTATGGCGAATTAAATCTGGTCCTGAATAAAATGTTTCATATTTTAGGATCGTTAAAAAATTTAGCTGTGGAATGACGACTAAAATATTGCACGCAACATCTGACATTCGATCAAAATATTTAGGCCTCTCCACAATACAAATGTTGTTAAGTTAGAAAAGGGCAAATGTATCAAATCTGCTCATTTAATAATAATCAAACTATACTTTAAGTGATTGAATACTTTATTTCAAATTTGGAAAACGCAGTAAATGAATTAAATATTTATTTAATTCTTAATAGACTAGTGAATTCGATTACGATATTTAAAGTTATTGTACAAATTATAGATAAAAAATATTTTTGCATTGTGAATATTTTCCATTTTAAAATAAATTCTTATTTAAATGAATTAGAAAACTGTATATCAAACGATAGTCAGATAGACTTGGTATTTTTAGGATTTCCTTACTATATGTCGTGAAAGTTTTTAAAGAGTTGAAAATATTTTTAGTAGACTATTTAGAAGCAAAACATCAATTATATATTCGATGTAATTTTTTATTATCAATAAAACATAAAAATAAATTCCACATTTTTCTGGAACCAACGCTTTCTTCCTAGTCCCATTCTTAAATATCGATTGAAAAGTTCTCCACTTCGCGCTAAGCAGACATTCTAGAACTCTCCCGACAAAGGTGAAGACGATTTAATGATTCTTTAAGTAGATTATAATGATCAAATCATTGCAAATAATCCCTAAAATATCGATTCATTTTACACTTCAAGTATAATCGATGATTTTAGGACTTTTCTCAAGGACGCATTTTTTCAAGGACTTATTCTCTTCTTTATTCTTTATATCATTTGCCAGGGAGGAAAACGTTGGTATACATAAAATATGACTGACTGAAGTTATTTTAATAAAGTGATTATTTAACGCAATTTTTTTCTAGTCGTCTCTAAATTATAAACATTCTTAATTTTATTTATTTAGAAAAGTAATATTTCTACCATATTGTTTAATTTTATTTCTCAAACAAATGATAATTCAGAAGAATGACGTGTGTCGTATCGGAGATATTTAATGATTCCTGTTCTGAAACAAAGATCGAATTTATAGGAAGTTATTTAAACAAATATAAATATGCATGAATTACAGAATCTCAAAGCAATGCTGATTCAAATTAATATTGTTTTTAGATATCCGTAAATTCTTTCAAGCCCTTGAGGGTGAAAAAAAAACACATTTCGCAGAACACGAAATGCATTTAAATTTGCAGTTAAAAAATACAATTTTGTTATAGGTCCCAGAATTCAACTTTTCCCAATCGAATAGATAATTGAAGAGAACTTCATTTTCAACAAATCTTGAAAGCGTAATTAATATGAAATTTTTAGGCTATGAAACAGGCTTTAACGCAAATCATGCTATGTAATTCTAAATGGATAGGAATTAAATCCATTCTGAACATTATAATAAGTTTAATAAATTCAAATAAGTAAAAAGGATAAAAAATTATCTTTCCGTGAAAAATAATTATTATCTAAAGTTGAATTAATTATTCCGATCCGATTAGTCTGTAATAAAGCAATGATGGGGGCCAGCGGATCTAAAATAAGCAATGAAAAACTCAGTAAATTAAAAATATTTTACTTCATAATTTCAATGCGCATGATTTATGAGACAATTTTTGTTCTGCAACCAATAACCTTGATTTAAAATATGCATTTGAATAATTTAGTAGCAAAAATTTATCTGTAAGTCAAAACAATAATTTATGATAAATTTGAAAAAGGTGAGTTCTTTACCCCGTATATAATATTCAGTATTTTTTAGATTAAATTTGTTTATAGATTTCAAAGCTATCGCAGAGTTGATTGAAATCTTGAGAAAAGTCAAATAGAAATTTCAAAATACTGGAATGCCTATTTCTCGTGTTTCTATTATATGGATTTCCTTATTAAAATTGTTATGGAGGTTATTTCGTTCCATAAACATGTAACTTAGCTTGTATAATTATCCCAATCCTAAGCAGTAGGTTAATTATCATGCATTATTTATAACATTATTATACACTATTGATAAAAAAACATATCTGTGTATTTACATTGAAAGCTCGAACGTACTTCTTTGTCTTGTATAATCTATTTTCTTAGGTGACATTAATAAGACCTTAAAAATGGTTTATGATTTCATTTATTTTCGATATTACAAAATACCTATCTAATAACGTGCAAAATTTCATAGCAACAAATGGATTAAAAATTTCTTAACAGTAAAATATTTTGCCTTTGCTTAAAATTTTATTTTTGTTCTGAGAGAGAGAGGAATTCGATTTATTTATATTCTCTTATTCAAACAAAAGTATGGATCAAATGTTCTTTCTTAAGGAATTCGTTCTATGGATGTTAATCTTTTCTTACCTAAAATATTTAAACAAATTTTTAAATTTTCTTATAAATCAAAAATATTTAGCGGGATTCATTTAAAGCTGATGACATTTGGTATTTATGAATTTGAGGAGGATACATATAGACTAAACTTATTATTTTGTTTCATACATTTGATATATAACCATTTTTTACCGTTTACACTCTGAAAAGTATATAGATGCATAATTATGAATTGAATTTCTTTTTATTTAAGCACGATTGTGTTTATTGTGACTAAAGCAAATACAGGTCAGACAATTTTTATCGTCTTCTATTTTAACATTTCATTTTTCGTGAGATCATTTATATATTCAAATACACACGAAATATCTTTTAAATTTTATAGACGGTAGAAGTATTAATTATGAATTTTTAAAAATATTTGTTTTAGTTAAAACTATCATTTCTTAATAACTTCTACTTTCTTGTACTTCGCGTGAAAACTAAGAATTACCAGACGTATGCTTTCTCTGTAACACTTAACGGTGCTGCGCAAAAACAAGGATTCGAGGCTGAGCAAGAAAGCGAAGAAAACAGAAAAAGAAGAGAACTCTCAGCGAGAGAACACGTATTTATCGACATATATATAAATATATATAATAACAGATGGGAGTGTCCAGAATGAAGGAAAGGCGAGAGTTCCTGAAAAAGATTAAACAATAAACAGGAGAAGGAAGTGTGATCATAGCTGCGAGAATGTCCGCCAAGAGCTAAAGACGTGATCCACTGAAAATAGGAAAACAAAGAACAAAAAATAGGAAAGGAGTTATCCCAATCCAGTTAAAAGACGAAGAGAAAGTTATAAAAAAACGGGGCCGAGGGATCTTTTGGCCAAATCTAGGCAGCTAGCTTTCTTCGAAAATTGCTTTTATAATAGACTGCCTAAGTCCTCGGGAACAATGCTTAAGGCTCAGTTTCCGAACCTTCTGAGAACCATTAAAAGTTTTATTCTCTGAATCCTCGGCCTGGAATATTGGGCTAAACCTGAATAGGGCTAAAAGGTTGCCCTGGAGTAATGGAATGTATACGTAGATTGGGGTAAAACATTTGGGGTTGTAGACTCTGTCTGGTCCTTTTCTTGCATAGTTAAACTGACGTTTTCAAGAATTAGAATTGAATGTTGATTGATGAGATCACTTAAGTTACGAAATAAAGGTAATGGCTTCCATTATTTCTTTTTATGGCATGCGAAATTATGTATTTTGTAGGGCAATATGATCGAAGTAATAATTTTGTACTTATCAACGTATTGAATTGCAATTTATCATGGCTATTTACCTGTCAACTTATCGAACTTTTTCATTTCTATTAGATTGAACTTATAGAATATCAATCAAAATAAATATTTTTCAGATTTGAGTGAGGTAATATTATTTATGTTTATATTTGAATCATTTTTATGTTTTCTTATTAATGCTATACGAGCTCCAAATTTAAGAAAATGATTGAAATTTTTTTAAATTTTAACTTTCTGCTGATGTTTTGGTTCATCGCGTAAATTGATTTTATTTCTTATAATTATTAAATCACAGTTAATTTTTTATGTAAGTTTTTATGAATGTTTTTTTTAAGTTTTACTTGTTAATATTGGGAATGTAACGTTACAGCCTAAAGTAACTTAGAATATCAAATTTCTCTTTTGATAAAACCACCAAGAGATGGAGAGATTGTATAGCTAATATAAAGAAGATTATTTTCAGCGAATAGATAGGTTCAACTTACAGATAATTTAAAAACTGAAAATTTGGGAATTTTTGAAATAATTCAATTCTATCTAAAGTTGATTAATCAAATTTTTATTTCTCCTAAAATAAGTAACCAAGTAACTGAAATACAACGAAAAGCAATAAATGAAATGCTAGAATGTGTTACGTATCAGAACATTATTTTGCTAATGTTCTATACCATTTAGTAGATAATAACGATTAATTTTCGTCACTGTTTTCGTGGAATTTTTTGGTGGCGTGACTGCAATCGTGATTGTTAAATAGCGTGAATGCCATTATACTAATTTTATTTTAAATAATGTGCAATTCAATAACTAATGTCTTTCTTAAAAATATATTTTAATAAATCGATTTTATTACTTTATATTAACGTCCAATATCAATTCTAGACAACGGGGAACTGCCATGGATTTTGTGACTTTCAAATGTTTTTCGAAATTTTAATTCTACACTAACGGAGATGATTTAGTTTTCCACAGATTTCACTTGCCACAACCCTCTGCACGCAATTAATTTCCGTAGGAATTCAGACTCCAACCGCTTAATTTAAACAGGAAATTGAAACTCTGCTATCATGTCAGCATGGATTTAGATTTATTTTGGGAAATTTTTGAGAGTTCTGGTTAAAAAGAAGATAAAGAAATGCCGTGGCATGACGTCAAGCAGTAATTCTAAAGAAGATTTAGATTATATAAAGTTAAACAGTCCCCTAAATTAAAATAAAATGCACTTGAATTTGCGTGGCAATTCATATTTTCTCCTAATATAATATTGAGGCCGCGGTCTCGGCTTTGGGGCCGGATGGTTCCAGGTTCGATTCCACTGAAAATCCGTCGTGTATTGGGCCTGCTGCACGTTAAATCATACGTAGGGGGTCAGATGCCCTCCCGCTGGTGTGGTGTGGATGCTTGGAGGATGGGGGTTTCCAGCTGAGGTGTCTTGCGCTTCAAAATTACGATTATTCCCAAAATAGCCCTCGTGTTGCTTCAAAACGGGACGTTAATATAACTAAAATTAAAAACCTATTCTAATACAAAATATTAATCATACTTCTTATTATATCTTATTTAATAAACTCTAGAATTTTGGAAGATCAGATCTGTCAAAATCTGGGGTAGTACTTTGGATATGATGATTAACGGTCTAAACAACAGGATTCATAAAGAATATTCGGGTTTAAACAGACATCTTCCAATGGATACACTTGTTTCTCTTTTATAAAAGGAACTTTATTATTAAACTACTTGGTAACCAAATTGTTGAAAACTTTGATTTATTCTTGAGCAAAAATATTAATCGTAACAAAGTAATAAATAATTTTCTTATACGTTTACGTATTAAAATTTCTAATCAAGTCAGCAATCAATGCTAAAATATTTTTCAACATAGTGCATTATGTGTATTAAATTGAGTCCTGCGCTTTCCTGTTTGGAACTACTTTTAATATATATTTTATTTATTAAAAATAAATTAAAATAATAATACTTAATGCAAATTAATTTTGTTTCATTGAAAAGGATACACAATAGAAACTTTAATTTCAGTTTAGGAGAAATCCAAGTGTATATATTTCAACATGTATAAGCAAGTTTCTACGTGTGACTACTATGTTTAGGCTTATATCTACATTTTGGTGAGCTTAGGATTGGAATCAACAATATTTTCTATTTTTCTCTTCTCAAATAAATAAAAAAATTATGTATATTTTGATGAATATTTCAGTGCAGACGCCTTTAGTTCGTGCTGAAATAATTCTGTTTGCACTGTTTTATATTTCAAATATAATGTACTATTTACTAATAATTATTACATTTACGAATAAAGCGCTCAACTATTTACGAATTCTTTGGATTAACTATCTACTGAATACATGGAATCCTCAATCGTCAGTTCCACATATTGTGAGTCAATGAGTAGCTTCAGATAAAGATATTAAAATAATAAATTTAAAAAAATCATGGAGTTCAACATCCTGTGTGTTTTAAAAAATAATAATCGATATTCTTATAATATTAAACTAATTCAGTTTGTTTTACCCGATTCTATTATATTCGTAATTCCTCATAGTCGGATGAATGAAAGTTGAACAAAAAAAATAATAAAACAAATCAATGTAATGCCACATTTTCAAAAAATGAAAGTAAAAATTTAGCAAAGAATTAAACTAATAATTTCTGGTGCAAATCAATATCAAATAATATTAGTTTTTGGCAAAATGGAGAAAATTTGTGATAGAAATCTATACCTTTAAGAGAAAAGGAATTATCTTTCTTTTTTTCTTAAGAAACGACGAAAGGCAATTTTTTCATTGAGCCTTAAGTTTATTATCTCGAACCAAAAAAAGATGAAAACAATACTTTATATCAGTAATAAGTTGGCTACATGGGCTCTTAGGGGCTCCTTATTTTCCATTAGAAGGTATATGGTCGGAATATATTTTGTAGAAAGATACACATTTCAACTCCGAATGATTTTTATGAGAAGCCGCTAGAGAAGAACTCGGGGTTGATAAATGATTTTATGTTCGAGAAATATTTTTTATTGCGTAGTAATTCTTACGTACGTGAGATTTTTATCTAACGAAGTAAAACCATTAAGATAATAAGACAGAAAGATATATTTTAATATGATAAACTGAGTCTTGCTAAGGTTAATAGCCTGCTTAGATTAAATGGGAATGATTGCTGTTTTTCAAGAAGAAATACTATTTTGAGGTAAATGTTGAAGGCCAAAAGGAAAATTAAGGTAAACTTAGAACGAGATTATTTTTAATTCGTAGACATCAACGTATTCTGCAGAGAAATAACTTGACTTCTACATTTAAAAAACATTTTATCTTAAAATAAATATGTGTGTGCAAAATAAACAAGCCGAGTCTATCTGCAATGTACATCAACCATAGCCAAAGGTAGCTATTACACCAAAAAACCGTGACATACAAAAAATTATTTTGGATTTCTAATTTTATATGATTCTTATATTTTGGCGTGATTTTTCTGCGAAATACATTATAATCCAATTGTACAAAAATTCCTGTACGCGTCTGATAATATACAATTTCCTTGCAAAATTCAATCCAAAAGGATTCTTCATCACTGTAGTCTTACTGTTTTACGATGTTCCATAAAAATTCGTCCAACTCATTTTAGGAGAAAGAGCCAGAGTCAACAAAATGGAATCTTGTTATTTCTATTACCACCAGTTAATATGTTTACTTTAAGTCACTAAGAAGTAAAGAATCGAATTGAACACACATTAGGCTTTAAACAATAATATTAAATCATAATTACGGTATTTGATACTGTAGTTTCAACGGCAGAAATGCCTGGCACTGGTACTCATGCACACAAACCAATCTTGATGATGATATTAATACTTTACCTTGTGTATTATATTATTCTATTTAGCAAATTGTTTTCACATGTTGATCCTCCACTTATTTAAAAGAATTTTAATACATTTTCATTTTTGCGATTGCATTTTTTACTTAAATTGCAACGCATCTAAATATAATACGCCTAGAAAGAATCTTCTGCTGTATGTTGGGTAAAAAAGCAAAAATGCATTTGGAGGATTGAGCCAGGGTCTCTCTGCCCGCAAGCACATTTCCTTTTTCCTAGAACGTCATAAAATATTCGAGGAATTTCCATGATTAGTATTTACTTGGAAGGATTGGACTTTTTCATGTTCTTTTCGGCTAGACTTCAGAAAATATGTTACTAGTGTATCTTCTGAGCTTCCAGCCGACGTATTACGTAACCTTATATGAGGGTACTTATAGTTTTTGACTTTCATATAGTGTTTAATGTAATTTTCTATTCTTTTTGCATAATGTTTCGTAATGCATTTAAAAAATGTTTATGATTCGGTATTTTTGTACTTACAATTAGGATCATTCACAGTATTTCGAAATGGATCGTACCTTTTCCCTCTTCCATGAGTGGAGGCACATAATTGAAGCTATTATTATATATTATGCTTTAGACTGATCTTAATTTCTGTTATTTAAATGCTCTATGCTCTCTGTCATAAAACTGTTGGGAAATTCAAGAAAGCAAACCGAGAAAGATTATTAATGCTAAAAGTAAATTTCCACTGACTGGTTTTCTTTTTTTAACATGATGGCTTTTTTATTTTCCTATGATGTAATAAAAATGAATTATGTTCTTACTTTGATGAAAAAGCATGCAAAATTCTGCGTTATTGAGAAATATATGCTTCTACTCCCTCATTTGAGTTAAACAAAACATTTAAATATTTTGTACGAGAAGACTCAAATTCAACTGTTTAGACAAAGAAATTATTACTTCTTAAGTCATACGTTGATACTAAAAATCGTGTTTATTCTCCCATTCGCTTTTTCATATACTTGCACAATATGGTTTATTTTGGGCTTAGCTTTACCGTTTTAAAAACATTCGAATGTGTGTTTTGGCACAGAAATCTGGATTTTTATAACTTTTATTCTACATTAATGAGAAATAAACGTTTTTACGCCTTCGTTTGAGTAGACAAAATATTTAAATTTTTTCTACCAGAAGACCCTAATTCACCTACAACAAACTTATAACTTAATATAAAAGATTTGCATCATTTTCTATACGAAGAATTAATTGCATTTATCTGCATTAAGAAGGTTCGAGAATTGAGTTTCTCTTGTGATTATTTTCAGTTTGAATAAACTTTAAGTTAGATTCCCTAGATTTTCTATGACGCAAAAACTTCTATATAATACTCCAATAGACAGTTTAGAAATAAAAAATATCGTTGCTATTTTAAGTGAAATCAGTCTGCATCGGAAAAGACAACCGGCAGGGACAACGTAAGGCGGGACATATCTTCGAGTATTTGATGAAAATATTTCTTGATTGCACCAGTATTTAAATTGTTAGAACTTCTTGATGCAATTCAGTAATAGAGTCTGGCTAAATCCTCATATATACTTTAAGGATTTTGTTTCTGACATATAAATGAAACCAAACTCGAAAGCAGATTCTAGATTTTAATCTTTGAAAGACCAATGCAAAATGAAGCTTCATGATAAAACGGATGTAGCTAATCGTTATTTTGAAATAAATGCATTGGATTGGCATTCAGTCTATATTTGGTTTCCATTACTCTTGATACTTCTTTTATCTCCCAAAATGTGCCTATATAAGCGTAACGTAATCAAGTGTTCAGTGTAAGGAGAGATTATGCTAGTTATCCAGAAAAATTAAAAAATTTTGATGATAAAGCTTATATGGACTTAATAATCTTCCCTGCGTTACACTAAACATGCATATCTGAAGCCTTATAAACTTATCTCCCAGTTGTAAGTTTTCATAAATTAAATTCCGGCAATGTAGACACATTAATATGCTTGGAAAAATATGTTTCTAAGGATAATAACGATGATATTTATCCGTTTGATTATGTACGACAAGGCAACGTTATTCATCGTATGCTTCACAGATTTCTTCTACTTAGCGCACTTTTATCTGAAATATCATTCTAAGCCAGACTTTTACCAGACTGAAATAAGTTATACTCTCTGGTCAAAAGAATAATTTTATTCGAAATTCATTTGATAAATTTACGCGTCTTCGTCAGTTTGTTATGGCACTGGTATAGAAAAGTTCTACGCAAAGGCGCTTATGTATCTATTCTGCAAACCTTTAGAGATATATGCCAGAAACAGGATGTATAACATTCCCTCGCCACTCCGCTATAATTTAAATCTTGAAAGGTAGAAAACATTTTTGAATATGCAGTTCAGAAGCCGTGAGAGACTAATTTTCAAATGATTCCGATGTAAAAGATTTGGGAGAATAATTAATTGTTTACTTGATGGAAGTATTCCGTACGTAATGTCGATAAGTGCGAGGTAAGAGTAAACAGCTTTTATTCCTTTATCAGAGTGATTTTATGCAAAATTCAAACTTAATTCCCAAAGAATTTTTTCTCTTCATTAATTTTTTTGTATTTATCTCATGTTAGTTTATAGATATTTTTTATTTCTGCTTGTTAATTAACCATTATAAAAATTTCTGTTTGAATGTTCAAGGATTTTGGCAGTATGTACTTTTATTTACTTTCTGAGAAAATGAGCAATTTGGATCTGCAATTAGTGATTTGCAGCGATGGTGAAAGAAACGTGATACTACAAGAGTAATTAGAGCTTGAGCTATATTTACAACAGTAATTAGAACTTCAGCTACATTTACAGCAATAATTAATACTTTCGCTTGCAGTGACTCGGCTGCTGTTCTTGAATTCGAATACCATTAATTGAAATAAGTATACGTAAAGTAGACGAGTCGTAATAAGTGTGTCTTTCAACCATAAGATCTATCAAAATTCTTTTAAGTTTCCGATTGAACTCCAGAACTTTTCCTGCGTCAATGTTAACTTTCTAAAACCAAGATGATAATTTTGAAGCAAATGACAGATTTCTTTATTTGCTAGAATTTCTCAAAAATCGTGCAGTTTCAGAACTGTTGCGTAATATAAATGTAATGTCTGCTATTAGTATTTTCTGTAAAAATTTACAATCTTAGTTGAAACAAATACTGCATTCTAGATTGCAAAATGAGATTTTGTCTGGGATAAGTTTTAAAACGCAGAATATCCCCCCTTAAAAGAGTTTAAGTAAAAAGAAGAGCAATAGGAATTTTACCCAAGAAGTGGTCCACATCTTAATCCTCTTGTGGACATAATCGACAAATGCATATCAATTAATAGTATCCTCTTCACACATAGACCAAAGAGACAGAAACACGTCGCCCAAATTCGTCCATTAGTATCATTTTTCAAGTTGTTATTAGAATGGCTCCACGAAAGATTTCTTTGATTTAATTTATACTCAGTTTGTACGGGTGATCTTCCTCGTTGAAATTCTTATTGAGCTTGATAGTCTCCTTCTTGATGAATCCTTAGGGCATTTTAAGTGCTCAGTTTTGTCTCAAAAGTGATACTTGCCGGAACAGCAAAACAGTAGGGAAACTGAATAATTTTGAGTCTAGACTTTTTACGAATTTAATCTATTGTTATATCATGAAATTTACAAAATGGCATCCTACTGACAGGATGGTGTCAGCTAAAAGAGATCAAAATTAGAATAATACAACAAGTTTAGCAAAATTATCTTCAAAAAGTGTTTTCTGCTTTGAATCTTGCCAAATTTCCAAATTGCATGCAGCTGTAAAACCTTCAAAACTTCTAATCTTTTACGAGTTGGAGGGAAGTTGAAACACTTTCGCTTCCCTTGGAAATAAAGAACACAAAAGCAAAGGGAGAAAAAAAAATCAGATTGAAATGGAAAAAAAAGGAAGGCAAGAAATCGTAACCGTATTCGAGCGAAACGAGAGGATGGAAGTGGTATGTAGCAACTCGCACAAAGACTGGTGGGATCCACGTGACGTCCTGATGTTTCATTTAATCTCCATTGCAATAGGGGAAAATCCCTGAAACAGAGAAACCAGGGCGCACACACTCCAGGTAATGAATTTTCGGGCAAGATCGCAGAAGCAGGGAGTAGTGTTAGGAAACTTTCGATTGTAACCTTTCGCGCCCCTGGTAATTGGTTTCTCCGCTCAGAGAAACTGGAGAATACGCTGGCTATAAAGGCGCAGAGCAAATGCAGTGGAAAAAATTTACAGTCAATTTCGCAGATTAATACTCCGGCTGTTCTACCTTACCATTGCTAGTCTTATGACCGAAAGTTTGTTTGCAGTGAGACTTCTGGGGTTAAAGGCTACTTCTCGGAAGTATTATTTGTGGTTTTTTTCTTTTCTTCATGTGATATTTTATGCATCAACTGCCTGAAAGATTTGGACAAAAAATCATTCGGGCTACATATTTGTTTTTATGATGGCTCCTAACGCAATGGTTTGTTAGAATGTAAAGAAATTGTGTGCAAATTAAGCGAAAATTATATAATCTGTAAATGACTCAAATATGATTATGTAAGTCAGGCACGAATCATTAGGAGAGTGAATATATACACTTTATTTAAATCATTCGGGCTACATATTTATTTTTATAATGACTACAAACGCAATGGTTTGTTAGGATGTAAAGAAATTGTGTGCAAATTAAGCGAAAATTATATAATCTGTAAATGACTCACTTATACTTACGTAAGTCAGGCACGAATCATTAGGAGAGTGAATATATGCACTTTATTTAAATCATTCGGGCTACATATTTATTTTTATAATGACTACAAACCCAATGGTTTGTTAGGATGTAAAGAAATTGTGTGCAAATTAAGCGAAAATTATATAATCTGTAAATGACTCACTTATACTTACGTAAGTCAGGCACGAATCATTAGGAGAGTGTATATATACACTTTATTTAAATCATTCGGGCTACATATTTATTTTTATAATGACTACAAACCCAATGGTTTGTTAGGATGTAAAGAAATTGTGTGCAAATTAAGCGAAAATTATATAATCTGTAAATGACTCACTTATACTTACGCAAGTCAGGCACGAATCATTAGGAGAGTGAATATATGCACTTTATTTAAATCATTCGGGCTACATATTTATTTTTATAATGACTACAAACGCAATGGTTTGTTAGGATGTAAAGAAATTGTGTGCAAATTAAGCGAAAATTATATAATCTGTAAATGACTCACTTATACTTACGTAAGTCAGGCACGAATCATTAGGAGAGTGAATATATGCACTTTATTTAAATAATTCTGGCTACATATTTGTTTTTATAATGGCTCCAAACGCAATGGTTTGTTAGATTGTAAAGAAATTGTGTGCAAATTAAGCGAAAATTATATAATGTGTAAATGACTCACTTATACTTACGTAAGTCAGGCACGAATCATTAGGATAGTGAATATATGCACTTTATTTAAATAATTCGGGCTACATATTTGTTTTGATAATGACTCCAAACGCGATGGTTTGTTAGAATGTAAAGAAATTGTGTGTCAATTAAGCGAAAATTATATAATCTGTAAATGACTCAAACATACTTACGTAAGTCAGGCACGAATCATTAGGAGAGTGAATATATATACTTTATTTAAACAGTAGGATATTCATTTTTTGAAAGTCGATGCAATTTAATGTTAATATTTGAATCACTGAGTTATTGTATGTATAACGTAAAAAGAAAAACTTTAACATGTGTTTTTGACTTTATTATGTAACAATGACTTCATTTTTTTATTATCTGTGCGTGATCAATACCAAGGGAAATAAATTAATGAAAGTCTGTATAAGCAAATTGTGTATTTCAGAAATCACATGTTATAATGCACATTCTGTATATATATATATATATATATATATATATAAGCAGATGTTTCAGAATGCGTATGTTAAATTCAATTACATTGGTATTTTACCATTATCTAAATTTATATAATTTTTGAGAAATTCCCGAAGTCCTTGGTATTTTTAATGACTTTAAACGATTTTGAAGATTAAGGATATAACACTTTTATATATTTTGTTCAATTCATGTTTACTTTCTGTCATGTAGAACTATAATTAGAGCTTCTTTAGTGCTCATTTTTTTAAAATAAATAAACAAATACCTTTCATAATGAAAATAACTAGCTAATTTCCTAAATATTGCTTACAGGAAAAGGCTTCTTTCGCTTGTTTTCACTCCAATACATTTATACTCGTCTTATTGACTTTCGCTACAATATTTTCTTCATTTTGCAGTCATCACGAATATGCACTTAGGAAACTTGAAATATGTTTAAAAAGTAATTAAATGATTTGATAAAAACTAATTCATTTTTCTCCGGATTTTATTACTATGCGCTGAAATTGGGTGATATCGCTTAATTACATGGTTCGAGAAGTTTGAAAAATGAAAGTAGGAGCTTACTCTAAGCTTCTAGAAAATGAATGTGCATATGCGTGTTGACATTTCTCTGTTGCTGATACGTTAAAATCATACAAATCCTTAAATAAACAATTTTGTAAAGTCTTCTCATATGAAAATTTGATCTTATTCAAATTCAATGCGATCACATAGTCTAAAGGAGTCTAAAGTATGTACAAAACGAATTTCTGTTTACAATATCTTATATTGCAATGTTTATGCTAATTTCATATATTTTTTTCTGTTTTAAAGTAGAAAAAATGTCAAATGTTGGAAAGATATTTTAAATCTAACATGATTTAAATGAAATAAGTGATTGTTTTCTGATTTAAATAACAATGGTTATTTTTATTTCTACAGACGCAATTAATTCTTCAGACTTTCCTTTTATAGTTCAGAGACTAGGAAATAAAGCAAAACTTACAAACGTATTTCGAAATTTTAATTTAAAATCCATCTGTTTTGCAATTTATAAATGATCCCTCAGATTAAATGCTTAATAAACTTATTACGAATCATATACGAAGAAATGCACTCAAAGAGCTAGGATTACGTTTTTTTATTTTAATTGTTTTTGAAATGAAGGTATGGGGATTCAAAAAATTCTTTGACTCAAAACGAAAACGAAATTATTCCCTTCTTAATTTCGAATCCTAGTAGGGAGTTTTTCATTTGGTATTTCGAAAGCATAAGTAAAAACGTCAGTAATATTAATAAAAAAGACATACATATATAATTACATTGAATAAACAAATGCCATCAGAGTAACATTAGAGCATTGAGAGCGAAATGGTAATAGGGCAGAAGAAACTATTTTTATGTACTTTGAGTTGTGTAAAAGGAGAGTTAAAAACCAAATTGAAAGATTAAATTACACGCTAAAAAAGGCACCGAATAATTAAGAAAGTTAATGAATTAACTGTGCAGGATTAAGTCCAAAAGAGGACACTGAAAAAGCTAATGGAATTTGGGACATTCGTTTTAACTTAGGAACTTAATGAAGTTAAGAAAAGAACATTTCTAATTAAAGAGTGCAATAGGAATATTTTTTTATTCTACTCTTTTTGGGAGGTGTTATTCTCTCAGGAAACTATTTGTACATATATCCTTTTTCCTCCCGCTCTTGGAAATGTAAAAAGCGTGCCGAGCTCGCGGAATAACTTTTAATAAAATAGAACATTCGTAATGGATGTAAAGATTTAAATTAAAACTTGATTCATTCGAAGCGAAGAAAAAATTTATATCGCGGGAAAGTAGAATACATTAAATTAGAATTTCAAAGTAAACACGTAGATATATTCACGCGTATAAATTACAAAGGATATAGATGGATTTATTTTTATTTCGGAGAGAATTTTTATTCACAAATATAATTAGTTCACATTTTTATTTTCCGAAATAGTAAAAAAAAAATATTAATCAATTTTATGAAAGAATAAAGCTTTCGGCATTTCTGTCAGAAATGCATTATTTAATTAAAATTTGAAGCAGTAAACTCTGCTTATAAACTTTATTTTTATGAAGGGAAAGTGATTACCATGTAATGAGGTATAAAAATAAACCTGTATTTTATATAAAACTTTAAAATATGTAAGCACATGATTTTACTGTTGAAAAATTGAGTTTCAAAGTTTCGCAAATTGTTTTGGTAGAGAATAATTTAAATATTTAGAAAATGATCCATGGTAATAATAGTTTAAGGAACTTAATGTATGCGCTCAAAAGAAGATTGATTTCTTCTTCTAGGTTAGAAACCTAATTATTTTCAAGACTATTTTTTCAAATAATTATACTTTGCAAAGTTTGCATTTTAAAAGAAAAATATTCACAAAATTCTCAATTTTTCCTCATTTTTTAATTTCGCACATGGTACATGAATTTCAAATTCATAAGTCTTTAAACTTTAGCTTTTTAAATATAAATGTGATTAAACCATTCATGCTGACTATAAATAAATAAGTAAACTTATCATTTTTGCGATTTTATTTCGTTATCATGATAAACCGAAAATTAAAAATATTTAAGCAAAACATTTTTTTATTATATTAAGTTTAAAATAGAATTACAACAAAAATGGAAAATTAGATTTTATTTTTCTATTCGTTATACTAAATTATAGGTTTCATTAGGATTTCAAAATCTCATCATCCTACGAATATAAATATTTTATTAAAGGGAAAAAATAAGTTTTATAACAAAAGCAATCTGTATAGAGGATAGACTTTTGGGAAACAAAGTAAATATCACAATACGTGAAGAAATAAATTCTACAAAATGAAAGTATTTCTAATCTGACAAAAACTAACAGAATAAATTCTATATCCATCTATATCTATGCAGTTTTGCTGAGAAATCCTATTTATAGAAGCTGTGTATAATTTAAGAGGGATATAATTTAAGGATAAAATGCGACATTCGGGAAGATCATATTATTATGTCAAAATTCAGTCAATTTGAGGATTCTAATATTTTAAAATTTGCGGTTCTTTTAAATAAATGCGTTATTACTTTGAAAAGTCGGTACTTACGTATTAACGCCACCGAGGCTACAGATTGGCGGTAATGCGCCAATAAAGAGCAATCTTGTTGACAAAAACCGCCAAATTGGCGGCACTTAAGAACCGCCAAATTGGCGTTAATACGTAAGTACAAAACCCCCAAATTGGCGGCACTTAAAAACCGTCAAATCTGTAGCTGCGGTGGCGTTGGCGGCACTTAAAAACCGCCAAATTGGCGTTAATACGCAAGTACAAAAACCGCCAAATTGGCGTTAATACGTAAGTACAAAAACCGCCAAATTGGCGTTAATACGTAAGTACAAAAACCGCCAAATTTGGTGGCACTTAAAAAACGCCAAATTGCCGCCACTGAAAAACCGCCAAATTGGCACCACTTAAAAACCGCCAGATTGGCGTTAATACGTAAGTACAAAAACCGCCAAATTTGGCGGCACTTAAAAACCGCCAAATCTGTAGCCTCGGTGGCGTTAATACGTAAGTAGCGAAAAGTCTTATTAAAAGGGTGAGAATTGTAGTGATCTGCTGCATAATCTCTGATATGTTGAAAACACGAAAGTTCGTGGATTCTTTTAATTGATAAGATTACTGAAAATTGCATTTAACTAGCTTTTACAATCGAAGTTTCTGTATCATCGAAATTTATACATTTTACTCATTTGCATTAATTTATTTATTAAAAAAGCAATAAAATGATTAAGACTGCATAATAAAGCTTGAACTGTGAATCCATTATTTAGTGGAGCGAATCTGAATTTTTGTCTGTATACTCAAAGGATAAAAGATTCGAATTTGCTATGCCCATTAGGAAGCAAAACCTTCAACCTTTCAAACGTTTTGGATAAAATATTTATTAAGATTTAATCATACGTTGGAAAGCTTGTGGATACCGTAAATATATTTTTTTGAAGTTCTTGATGTAGTGTAGTCTCCAGTATGAGTCTTTCAATAATCAGCGCACTCGAATTGAATAAAATTGGTATAAGTTTAAAACTTTCGTCCTTGCTTTCCAAATTACTCTTTTTATTTTAAAATTATACTAGTTGCAATTTAAAGGCAGCTGTTCTTTTTGAAGATCTCGTATGTTGTGTTGTTACGGTTTTAGAACACAGGGTAAACAAAGAAAAATAGGGCTAAGGGAGAAAAAAAGCCCTAAATTGCTTTGCTGTGGTTTAAGAAGGGAGCTTTCATTGTACGCTGTTCCGAAGACTGAGTTTCTCCCCTTGGGAAAATGCTTTAATAGCGAAAATTCTTTTTTCCTTCTAACTGTCGGGAAACTCTTTTTCACTATAGCTCCCATTTTTCCGAAGAGATATTTTCTCCGAGTAGCTTTACTAAAGAGAAAGGGTTACAGTTTACTGATCTACCGTATTGGCAAAACACTTAGCGTGAGTTATCGCCAAGAAAATGCATCCAAATCAATGATTTTTTTTATTATCTTGCAACTTATAAGATACATTTCATTTTTATCGTGAATACATTTTACTAATGGTTATAAGTTAAATTTTGTGATTAATGGAATTGTAGGATGCGTTTATTTTTTCGTCCGATTTTAATGCAATATAAGAAAAGACGCAATAATGGATAAGCCAGAAAAAGCCTCAGATAAAAATGTCTTTGCAAAATATATTAAATGTATTGAAGGATACTGATGTCCCTTTTCGTTGTCTAAGAGACAAAAAATAGCGTCTGAGAGGTAGATATTGTTTGTAAATTATTTTGATTATGATAAATAAAATGAAACTATTAAAATTCAGAGAATTCAGAGAGATAATAAATACTGGAATTGGTGTATTCAATGTTAGTCATCAAAATGCTGTATGTTTCATTCTGTAGAATTTTACGGCCGCTTAATTTATATATTTGTGTTTATATGCATTTATAAATGTCGTAAAAGAATAAAAAATTGGAAGAATTCTCAAAGTTTTGCTGCATTGACTGAACATGCCTTAGTAGAACTTTGTAGAATTGAACTTTTAAAATAAATATTAGTATTTCAAGTAAAATTTATATTTTATATAACTTTATAATTAAATACTTTAAATATTACATTTGAATTGCATTCCAAACCTTATTTTCATAGGCAATACACTTTGAGGTAAAAATAAATATTTTTCTAAAATTATTTTATTTCTTTTTAATTAAGAAAAAATATTAAACTTTATTTCTTTTTGAAACGAATACTCTTCTTTTTATCAGTATATAAATCCTAATCAAAAGTAATTAAAACAATTATATTTGAATGTTTTAGTAACACTTTTCCTTAAACCTTAACTATTCGCAACAATTCGCACAGCAAAATTTCCCGTGAGGTGTTTTTTGTGCGCCATATAATTCTAAGGTTAAAAGATTCAGTGTTTTATAATATTAGTTTTAAGTCAAATACGATAACCACGTGTTACAATAAATAAAAAAATACTTAAAATAGGCTTTTATGACCATATTACTCAATAATATAAATGTGTGAAATGCTTAATAAAATAATTCGTATACAATTATAATAAAATAACACAAACAAGAGGCAATAGAAATATTTTAGTTGGAAATTAAACAACTTTAATTCTTCCTTAAAATACAAACTATCCAGTTAGAGCTGAAATAGTACTTATTCAGTGTCGGTTTCTTCAATGTTTCGAGAGACTTTACAAAGACTTAGCTCCAGCTTTTAGATTCAAATGAATGTAAACAGAAACTTCCCTGCATCACTCAGCATGTAAGTTAACTGGGATTAACAGTTTATGGACGAAGCAGAATTAAAACAGCGGCAGTTAAAGCTCCAATGGTGTACAAAATACACCAGAACGAGTAATTAAGGGTTAAAATTGCAAGTCCTTTTTCCTGACGGCACACAAAATTCTTTGTTTTATTTAAAATATATTTACTTCCTGAGGTTGCTGCTGTAAGTAGATAAATATCAATATATGTAACGAAATTAATATATATATATAAGAAACTTACAGTTTTCTTTTTATCTTTTCAGAGGAGAAGACCACCCACCGAATCGGCATAGTAGGTAGCTCAGTAGAGCTTCCCTGTGATGTCGATGTGTCAAAGTGTGGAAAGGTTTATTTCCTAACGTACACAAAGAACATATCGAACGAATGGAAGCGTCTGTATATATACAGCGATGCAGTCATAAAACCCTTACAAGAACTCGCCAATCCCAACCGGGCCGACTTTTTTTTAGAAGAATCGACTGCCTTCCTTAGGATATCGCCCTTGCGCATAGAAGATGATGGCATCTACAAGTGCGACGTCACCTACGTGCAAGGAAAGTGCCCCTCGCTATCTTTCTCCACTCTCACCACCTACGGTAAGTCTGTGTTCCCTTCTCTCACTTTGTCACTTAACAAATGTCCAGTGGCGTAGCGAGGGCAAGAGGCGCCGGGTACGTAATATTATTTTTCGCCACCTCATTCTATTCAGCTTTTAAAAGTGACAATTACGCACTTATATTTTGAGTCTATTGTCCTCTAATGCTGTGGCCCGGTTTGTTCATGCATCCCTTGCCTCCAAGTCACTACGCCACTGTACGAGAAGACAGTTGCATTGGAGGTTAAAACAGATAATCCCCTCTTTCTACGTAATCTGGATGGAATCCAGTGGCGTACAGAGGATATGTGGAACTGGTGCATAATGTGACTTTTCCGCTCCTCAGTGGCTTAGCAAATGTGAATACGGCCAGGGGTATGATATTATTTTCCCTCCCCATGGTAATATTTGATCTTAAAACTTAATATAAACACATTCTGCCTCCCTGGTTCCATCTAAGAGTGGCGCCCGATGCATCTGCATCCCCCTTGGCCCCTCCTCCTCCGGTGTTGCTAAGTCACTGCCAATGCCCTACTCATTTTGACGAGAGAAGTTAAATCATACTGACCTACTGATACAATTCCACTAGGTTTATACATTACTAAATTTATAAAGATTAAATCATGCATTGTCATTTTTTAGAAATTGGTTGGAAAATTATTTAAAGCGGCTTTTGAGGAAAACATCAAGAAGAGGTCTAGGTCTTGAACTGATAGTTGAGCCGAGGTAACATGGTACAATCTTATATTTGGAATTGGAAGGTCCTGGATTAAAGCCCGATTGTCTTAGAGATCCGCTGTCTACTTGGGGCTGGAGCAGGAGTTTCGGACTAGAAATTGGATGGTTGTAAATTTTAATTCCGATTCCAACAAATATCAGCTGTGAACTTACTTACTGCAGGTACAGAATCTTGGATTCGAGATCACAGGTCGTGTATTCGAAGTTCGACAATACGAAATATTTTCTGTGCGCTTGATCGTGGTGCAGAGTTTTGGATTTGGAATCGTAGGGTCTCGGATTGAAAACCCAGTTCCAACAAAAGTTGACATTGTGTACGTTGGGGAGGGCGCTGGTTCAAATTTAATAAGTTGGGATAAGATATTCTCCCATTCTAGTGGTGTGGAAATTTGGAAAGAGTGTGTCGGTTGATGTGCCATCATTGTCCTGCAACCACAGTTTATAGTTTCGAGGTCTTTCCGAAAATAGCCTTAGTCAAGCTTCGAAACAGAACGCTTTCGTAACTAATCAATAAATCTATGCCTGGATAACTCAGTAAAGGCTTGCCTTCTTATGTGATTTAATGAAAGAAACACACATACATAAATAGTGTTTAGGTAAATGATGAGTAATTTACGCAAACTTTTCATTGATTATTTTAAAGTAGGATATCATAAGAAACTGCAAACTGTTAAACACAATGCAAAATGGACCTGATATGGAATTAACCTTTTCAGATTTCCTTAATTAATTCCTTAGATTTTTGAGAGACAATGAATGACCACGAATAGCCATCAAAAGTTCTCAAATCACATAACAAAGCCAAAGGATAATTTCCTGACGTTCGGTTTGTAGTCGATGTATTAAAATCTATCACTGTGTTGAAAATCCTAAACTACTGACTTCGTATGATTCTTCTACAATTATGCAATATGAAAAACATGGCTAATGATTATATTAGAAGAATGAAGCACAAGTATGCTGTAAAATTTTTTATTTCATCATTTACATCGCTTTTATATAATAGAGTTGCAGTTTTAGTGCTTTTAATGAAAGTTTAAAAATAATCCACGAGACTACCAAATGCGAAATCATAGCAGGATTTTCAATATGCATCCTCAAATTTGGCTAAAAATCTCTTCTACTAACAATAAGAAAATTCTCTGTAAATAAATGAATTTCTAAATCATATGGTGTGATTCAGAGTGCTAAGTTATGCGAAGTTACTGGAACAGCTGTTAAAGAATGATTCATTTTCTAGAGTTGTTATTATTTTGTAGAGTTTTATGTATATTACTTCTCGGGGAATGAAAAACAATTGTTTTCATAAATAATTTTTTAGCTGCATTGATACACATATTTCTTCGACTAGACAGTGATAAACCAATTTTTGCATTACTCCGAATTCATCTGCAAATATCATGCAATATCTATTTATTGATCTTTATGACCAATGGAGAAGTAAGGAGAATCTAGAGAACCAGAAATGGAATTCCTATTCTTTCACATAAGACAGCCGACCTATATTCAGATGGGAACGATAAATGCTTTTGAGCTCAACTGGTCTCTTATAATGGTACTACGTCCCCACGCGAAAATAAAGCTAGCATTAAAAGATCAAACATTAACCCTTTGA